>NW_026475763.1:0-10845 GCF_026875155.1 Cherax quadricarinatus
GTTTAAAATTAGGTTATTTTAGTTGGTTGGGTTAGTAGGTTAGATTAGGTTAGGATTAGGTTAGTTTGGTAAGTTAGGTTAAGTTAGGTTAGGTTCATGTTAGGTTAGGTTAGGTTAAGTTAGGTTAGGTTATGTTAGTTTTTGTCAGGTTTAAGTAAGGTTAGGTTTATGTATGGTTAGGTCAGTTAGGTTAGGTTAGGTTTAGGTCAGGTTAGGTTAGGTAAGGTTAGGTTAGGTTTGGTTATGTTAGGTTAAGTTATGGTTAAGGTTAGGTTAGGTTAAATTATGTTAGGTTAAGTTAGGTTAGGTAGTTAGGTTTGTGGTTAGGTTAGGTCAGGTCAAGTAGGTTAGGTAGGTTTGTTAGGTTAGGTAGGCTAAGTTTGTTAGTAGGTTTAGGTCAGTCAAGTCTAGGTTAGGTTAGGTAAGTTAGGTTATGGTTCATGTTAGGTTAGGTTAGGTAAGTAGGTTAGATGTATTGGTTAGGTCAGTCGTTAGGTTGTGGTTAGGTAGGTCAGGTCACAAGTGGTTTAGGTAGGTAAGTTGGTTAAGGTAAGGTTAGTTCAAGGTTAGTTAGGTTATTTTCAGTGTAGGTTAGGTTGGTTAGGTAGTGTCAGATTAGAGTAAGATCCTCAGGAAACAGACACAGTTTCCTGACAGACTGGAAGTTTTGTCATCCTACTGAGACCTACTGGCTTTCTCAATAGTCCATTCTTATTTTTTTTTATATACGTGATATGATAGATACTGTCAAGTTATAGGTAAAGGTGGTTGAACGGTATTGGAGCTTTATTTGGGGGTCACAGCTCCTGGGTCATTACAAGGCTTGTGGTGGACCAGGACCTGATTAACTCAAGCTGTTATAGGCGACGAATATTAAAATGTTTATATTTCAATTACACTCAAAGGTTATTGCAACTGTGCACAGGTTAGGAATCTTTATTCCAAACGTTCGCTACACTAGTCGTATTCTTCAGTCGAGTACAGAGTATGAGCAGAAGCAGTATAGGGATGTAAGACGATAGTCATCAGTCATCAGCTTTAAGACGTAGTTTATGAGGTAGTCAGTCTGCTGGAGACGGGTTCTCAAGTAGGATTGGATACGTGTTAAGTTGAAGGACAGTATGGAGATTTATATACTGTCAAGTGGTGAGACGCAGCTCACTAGTAGAAGATTTATATACTGTCAAGTGGTGAGACGCAGCTCACTAGTGGAAGATTTATTACTGTCAAGTGGTGAGACGCAGCTCACTAGTAGAAGATTTTATACTGTCAAGTGGTGAGACGCAGCTCACTAGTAGAAGATTATATATACTGTCAAGTGGTGAGACGCAGCTCACTAGTAGATTTATATACTGTCAAGTGGTGAGACGCAGCTCACTAGTAGAAGATTTATATACTGTCAAGTGGTGAGACGCAGCTCACTAGTGGAAGAAAGACTGTAATGATCGAGATGGTCAGGTTCCTCTTGTATCCATCCATTCTCACTTGACAAAGTTGTCAAAGGCGTTTTATGTACTAAAATACCGCTGTGTTGCAGTGTCTGACAGACACTGCAACATCTCTAATGCTTTTGCTCACTCTTCTGTACTCTACTGAAGAAGCCTACTGTACTCACCTAATGGTACTCACCTAATTGTGGTTGCAGGAGGTCGAGGCTCAGCTACTGGCCCGCCTCTTCACCGGTCACTACCAGGTGTAAGCGAAACGTGTCGGAATAAAGATACCTAAGTGTTGGACATGTGTCTTATCAAGCTGTTACTGCTGACTGAACGTAGTCCAACGTACCAGCCACAACCTGGTTGGCCAGATAATGACCAGACATTTATTAAGAAAACGTTTCCACACAAGTGACTGAAGTAGCCACTTGGGGCGAAAAGTTTCTTTAATAAATGTCTTGATCAGTACATACAAGCATTTTACCTACTAGAGCTGTTATCAGGTCATGACTTGATAAAGTGAAATAGTGTCCAGATAAAAACTATAGCACGAGATGTTATGGGTTTTCTGAAGGTACAACTAAATGTAAAGAATTAGACACATGTGTAACATCTGGGAATCTTTATTGTAGACGTTTCACCATCCAGTGACTTTGTGAGGGAAAAGTTCAATAGATAGGAGTAGCGAGGGAGTATGTAGTAACAATAGTTTCATTGCCGGCTGCTTGTTAAGGTAGGGTAAGTCCCGCTCCCGCTATCCTCCCCCCCCTTTTTCCCTCCCTCCCCGAAAGTGATAGTTGATTGCCGGCTGCTTGTTAACGGTAGGTCAGTCTACTCCACGCTATCCTTCCCCTCTGTCCCCCCTCCATCCCCCGAAAGGTGACGTTGTGGGCTTCGGTCAAACATTAAATCACTTGACCTCGCAGATCCCAACATTACTGTAAGTATCGCCTGATCATATTTTAGTGGACTTATTGTTGAAAGCTTCACTTTTGACCAATAATTAACTTAGCTCCTTTCAGTCTTGATAGGTTAAAATGTTTTAACTAATTACGACACTCTTTTAGGTATTGTACTTATCATGGAGATGATTTTTAAGCAGTGGGTTAACTGTCTCTCTTTGCAGCTTGAAAGGACAGTAGTGGGTACCTGCTAATCAGCGAGTAGAATTGAAGAGACGGATAAAAACGTCTGAGACGTCCAGATTTGTACCACTACCTGTTGTTAAATAGCAGGATATAACCCTCATCATTGTAGTAAAGAAAACTGCTTCTGTCGTCTAGAGGATTATGAGGCTATAAAATCTTGAAGAACGAACCGGTGTTGTCACCAACACCTGGCCCCCCCCCTCCCACTTCATAGCAACGTACATTTCACACACGCAGTGTCACCACACCAGACACCCAATTATATATTATATAAATTGTGTGAATTCGTTTCATTTATTTTTTATTTTCATTTTTTAAGGTAGGATTAATATTTCATATTTAAGTGTTTTATATTTTATATTTTCTATATAATAAAGTGTTTACGTTTGTCTGTTATTATTTCTTTTACTATTCATTAATTTTCCTGAGGGGAGCCAGCCTTGGTAATACTGACTGAAGTTGTTACAGGGCTGAGTAAGTCTTCACAAGTGGCGACCTTGCCAGGATCAACTCTACTGAATCAAGATTCAATTCCATCTCGAATCTACCATTGGAACTTCAACGCCGCATAGCACAGACGTTACCACCAGCCATGAGTAATTCATTCTCTATGGTAGGACTACGTACAGGTATTTTAAAAGATTTGGTGATTGTTATAGTCTCAATTTATTGTAAGTCAAGTCAGGCAGGATATAATATTTAATTCTGCCACCTTTTTGTTCGAGCTTGAAACACTTTGGAGGATTAGACTCTAGGGACCCGAGATTTTCTAGTGACAATTTGTTTCATTGAGCTCTTTATTTTATCAAGGGAACTGTCGTAGGTCACTCTTGATTTGTTGGTGAGAAGATTGGATGGTCAAGTGACCCCATTGTACTTACTGTTTGCTCGGAGCCGGCATAGAACCCTTCGTTTTCATTAATACATATTGTTTAATTGAAGCAGGGATCGAGCCCTCTGGTTTATTTACCGTTTGAGCGGAGCAGGAATTGAACCCTCCGTTTTCTTTGAGACCCGTTTCATTTTCCCCCTGGTAGTTTAAGTTCTTGCAAGTATGGAGGAATACCAGTTTTGGATAACGCAGGAAGTAAGTTAGGAATAACAGGGAAAATTTTAGAATTTTTCATTAGTGCTAAGATCCAGGAAAGAATTGAAAGAGAGAATTGAGAAAGAAGAGAGACAGAAAGGGAAAGACAAGAGAAAAAGGAGAGAGAGAGAATTGAAAGAGAAAGCAAAGACAGAAAGAGAGCAAGAAGACAAAAAAGAGTGTGATAGACTTGATGTGAGGAAAGAGCTAGAGAACGTGAGGAACAAGCTAAAATATGTGAGGAAGAAGCTAAGATACGTGAGGAACAAGTTAAATTAAGAGAACTTTAGGAAAGAGCAAAGGATAGAGAACATGAGTTAATAGAGAGAGAAAAGGATCGCGAGCTCGAAAAATCTCGCCTTGAATTAGAGAATAAAGTAACTTATACACAACAACAATTAAAGGAAGAAGTAATTGAACACCATGCAGCTAGTGCACATATTCCAACACCTAATTTACCTCCCTTCACAGAGGGGGAGACATAACTTCATACATTATCAGGTTCGAAAATACTGCTACCCTCTGTGAATGGCCTGCTGACACATGGGCTACCAGGTTAGGAATGTTATTTTCTGTTACAGCTTGGAATATCTATGAAACTTTGTCGCAGGATATATGTAATTATAACCTACTGAAGAAGGCAATACTTAAAGCATATCAAAAAACCACTAATTCTTACAGGAAAGATTTCAGGTATGCCACCTTACAGCATGGCCAGAACTTTCAGCAGTTACAGGTAACACTCTTTCGTTTGTTCGACTTTTGGATAGAGAGTTCAGGAATTGATCACAGTTATGAATCTCTTAGAGACTTCATGGTTGCTGACCAGTTCCTGACAGCTCTTCCCCACCAGATAAGAACATTCATTAGAGAACGTAACCTGATTAAAGCTGAGGAAGTTGCTGAGGTCGCTGACTTGTATGCTGAGGCTCACAATTAATTTAAAGACCTAAAGGGATCGAACCCTAAGGGCAAGGGTTCATCAGACCTTAAGAAATCAAAGCCTCTAGTGGAAAGTCAGGTGACTTCTTTTATTCCTGTTTGTCATTTGTGTGGTGTTAAGGGACATAAACGTCCAGATTGTCCTTCAAAGAAGGTCCAAAAAGTTGGAGGATGTTTTAAAGACTGTAATGACCAAGCACCCTTCTGTTCAGGAACAGTTAATGGACTTAATGTATCTACCATTTTACGAGACACTGGATGCACATGTATAGTCATTTCTGATAAGCTGTTCCCTAATCGTAAAGAAACTCATTCCTCTGCTATACTTTCAGACTACTTGGGCCGTACAGACATTTTTCCTACCATCCGTTGTTACATTAGGTGTAAATGGTTCACAGGTTGGTCTGAAGCCGTACTAGCTCCCATCACTTCTTGCTCCGTACTAATAGGTAATGTAAAAGGTGCCATTCTTCCTTCTGAGGTTGACCTTTCATCACCAAAGATGGACATAGGTGTTTCAGATCCTCTTCCTGTAGAGTCAGAGAAGCCCCTCGAAAGC
Source organism: Cherax quadricarinatus (assembly GCF_026875155.1). NCBI lineage: Eukaryota > Metazoa > Arthropoda > Malacostraca > Decapoda > Parastacidae > Cherax > Cherax quadricarinatus. The sequence goes on from NW_026475763.1 coordinate 5,173, forward strand.
TCAGATGAGACAATGTCTCGTGAGATTCATGTGGGATTAAAAACCAGTGATGCTACTCTCGAAAGCGAGGTAGTAGGATCACCGGTTCACTTGTTAGATGAAAGTGAAGATATCGCCTCAGATACCATAAATGTCTCGACTAGGGCTCAGACCAAAGCCCAGGCTTCTCCTACTGTCCATCCTTTGATTTTCCCTGACTTTAAGCCTTTAGATATATCGAAGGACTCCTTTGTCAATTTACAACGTAATTGCCCTTCTCTTCAGAATTGCCATAATGCCACTAAACAAAATCAAGTTATCCAAAGGAAAAACTTTTCATATAAATTTGAATATATAAAAGGTATCTTGTACAAGTCAGTATTCAAATTAAATTCAGATGAGATAGATTATTCCATCTTAGTTGTTCCAAGTCAATGCAGAGAGACTGTTCTTAAAATGGCTCATGACCTGCCAGTAGCCGAACATTTCTCGCATCGTAAAACCTTAAATAGAATTAGGGAAACCTACTTTTGGCAAAAAATGTCCTCAGATGTCACTACCTATCGTAGATCGTGTAAAGTTTGCCAACTGTCATCCTCTCGAGGTACCCGGCGAGTACCTATGGTGAAAATGCCTATCTTTACGGTACCCTTTGAAAGAGTAGCTATTGACAATCGTTGGTCCTTTATCTCCACTTTCATCTGGGGACATAGATATATATTAACATTAGTTGATTATGCTTCGAGTTTCCCTGAAGCCGTTTCCCTTAAAGACCATAACTACTACAGAGGTGGCTGAAACCCTTTTTTCCATCTTCTCCAGAGTGGGCATCACTAGAGAAATTTTGTCTGACCGTGGGACACAATTCACATCTGACTTAATGCAACATCTCTACCAACTTCTGGGAGTGAAGCCTCTCTTCACCACACCCTATCATCCCAGCTGTAATGGGAGGATTGAGCGCCAGCATTCGATTCTCAAGTCCATTTTAGGAAACTATGCTCCCTTAAACCTAAGGGCGGCATCGTTACCTACCTGTGCTTTGTTTGCAATGAGGGAAGTTCCCAGTGACTCCTGGGTTTTCACCTTTTGAACTTCTCTATGGTAGACAGGCCAGAGGTCCATTGGCCATCCTTCATGACTTATGGACTAATGAGGAGGTAAATACTGAGGTTCAGTCTTCTTACCAGTTTCTCTTTGACCTTAGATCCAAACTTGAGGAGACCTCTGACATAGTTTCGAAAACTACACTTGTCAATGGACCAGTATAAAACCTATTTTGATTCCAAAAGTCAGAGGAGAAGTTTTAAAGTAGGGGATGAAGTTCTGGTACTTTTGCCTATCAAGTCAAATAAATTTATTAGTAGCATGAAAGTCCATATAAAGTATTAAAAATTTGTGGGTAGTTGACTACCTCATAGAGTCAAGGGAAACCTAAGCTTTATCATATAACATCCTTAAGAAATATTTCCGAAGAAATTCGGTTAACTGCCTTAATAACTTTGACTTAGTTTTTCCACACGAATTTGATAAGACCACAGAAGAATGTAAGGTGTGTGTAATTGACACCTCTAACTTAGACTATGATGAAGAACTACATGACTTGGTGACTCTTGACCACTCGGGCGCAACCAACATTAATATTAATGAATCTTTGGATGACCATAAGAGACATGAACTACTTCAATGTGTGAGTAACTTTTCAGACGTCTTTACTGATATTCCAGGTGTTACCAACACGGTAGTCCATAAGACTGACTTAGTGACAGACAATCCTATCAAACGAAAATTATACCCAGTTCCGGTTCACCTTAGGGATGCATTTGACCGAGAGGTAGACAAATTATTAAAACTGAAGGTCATTGAACCTTCAGTATCTGCATATTGTTCACCAGTAGTCATGGTTAAGAAGGAGGATAATTCATATAGACTTGCTATTGACTTCAGAGGCCTGCTATAACTCGGTGGGATGCTGAGCCTATGCCCTTAATAGATAGCGATCTACACAAATTTTATGACGCTTCCTTCTTTTCAGAGATTGATATTGCGCAGGCATATCATCAAGTAATGTTAGATCCTTCTTCTAAGCAGTGCACCGCTTTTCCTACACACCAAGGACTGACGCAGTATAGAACTATGCCCTTCGGTTTGGTAACTGCCTGTGTTAGACTGATGAGAAAGGTCTTGGGTAATATGCCAAATGTATCAGTTTATTTTGATAACATTTACATAATAACATCCATGTGGGGCGAACATATCCAAACATTAACATCAGTTTTGCGTAGGTTACGCTCACATGGCCTCACTGCTAAGCCAAAGAAATGCTTCCTTGGGTATAACAAGATTAGATATCTTGGACTGATACTTTCTAATAACTCTCTGCAGCCTCTCCCCAGTGAGATCAAAGCTTTATTAGAATTTAAATTCCCCAAAACCAAGAAGCTAATGCGTAGCTTTCTTGGTTCTGTAAATTTTTATGCACGGTTTATCCTGAACCTTACTGATCTTACAGGCTTCTTATCCGAATTCCTTAAAAAGTCTGTGAAGGAACCTCTTGAACTTTCCGACGTAGCTCGGGAAAAGTTTAATGAGATTAAAAGTATCTTCTCGAAAGACCCCATACTTAAGATTCCAGATATTAATAAAACATTTTGTTTGAGAACTGATGCCTCCAATACTGGCTTAGGTGCAGTGTTACTACAATACCATGATGGTACTCCCCTGTATGCTTTCTAAGCCAGAAACTCCTTCCCGCAGAAACGAGATACTCCACCATAGAAAAAGAATGTTTGGCCCTTGTGTGGGGTATCTCCAAACTTAAATTTTATTTTCTGAAAAAAGAATTCATTTTAGAAACGGACCACAAACCTTTGATATACCTAGAAACTTTTAAGGGAACCAACAGTCGCCTCTTGAGGTGGACATTGACACTCCAGACTTTTAAGTTCCATATTGTGTATATCAATGGTTCATCCAATTATTTCTCTGACTGGTTAAGTCGTGACAGTCAGTAGAAGATTTGTTGCCTTACGCGACTTCCACATTTTTTCCTCGCCTATTCTTCTTATACTCCTTGACTATAAATCTTGGTATGGGGTAGTGTGAGGCAAAAGTTCAATAGATAGGAGTAGCGAGGGAGTGTATAGTAACAATAGTTTCATTGCCGGCTACTTGTTAAGGTAGGGTAAGTCCCGCTCCCGCTATTCCCCTCCCCTTTTTTACCCCTCCCCGAAAGTGATAGTTTGAGTGCTGGCTGCTTGTTAAGGTAGGGTCAGTCTAGCTCCCACTATCCCTTCCCCTCCCTCTTTCCCCCCTCCCCCTGAAAGGTAACGTGTGGGGCTCCGGTCAAACAGAAAATCACTCAACTCACAGCTCCCAGCACTACTGTAAGCACATGCCTGATCATATTTTAGTGGACTTATTGGTTGAAAGCTTCACTTTTGACCAATAATTAACTTAGTCCTTTCAGTCTTGATAGGTTAAAATGTTTTAATAATCACCACATCTTTTAGGTATTGTACTTATCATGGAGAGTGATTTCTTAAGCAGTGGGTAACCTGTCTCTCTTTGCAGCTTGAAAGGACAGAGAGGGTCACCTGCTAATCAATGAGTAGAATTGAAGGAGACGGATTAACGTTCTGAGACGTCCCAAATTTTTGATCCACTTACCTGTTTGTGTATGCAAGTAGCAGGATATAACCTCTCATCATTGCAGTGGAGAAAACTTGCTTTCCTGTCGTCTGGACGGATTATTGACGGCTATAAAATTGTGAAGAACGAGCCGGTGGGTTGTCACCAACACCTGCGACCCCCCCCCCTCCCCATCATCAGCAACGGCTACGATTTCAACAACACGCAGTGTCACCAACACCAGACTCCCAAGTTTTATATATATATTATTAGCGTTGAATTCAGTTATCATTTATATTTTTCATTTTTCATTTTCTTTAAGGTAGGATTAATATTTCATATTTAAGTGTTTTATATTTTATATTTTCTATATAATAAAGTGTTTATGTTTGTCTGTTTTTATTTCTTTTTCTATTCATTAATTTTCCTGAGGAGGAGCCAGCCTTGGTAATACTGTCTGAAGTTGTTACCGGGCTGAGTAAGTCTTCACAGACTTTATCAATACAAGAATATAATGTGAAGATTGTTGAACTATATACAAAAGATTAGGTGATCAGTCCCTCGGTCTTGGAGGGACTGATTGCAGTTTTCACATTATGTCCTTGCACTGATAAAGCCAATGATTGCCGAAATGTCTACAAATATCACTCAGATGTTTTACATGTGTATAATTCTTCACATTGTTGGTATTGTATACAATCATTTATAACAAACCATACCACGGGCGGGATTTGAACCCACGGTCAGAGAGTCTCAAAACTCCAGACCGTCGCGTTTGCCACTGGACCAGCTAGCCACAATAAGATTCGTCCAACTAGGTATATTTCTACACCATAGGAAGGTTAGCACAGGCACCACTGTGACCACAAATGGAAGTTTTACAGACGAATCTCCAGTTAGCGTGGCCGTGACGAACTCTAGCTCAAGTCCCCTCAAAGCGTTAACATGACTCACGACCTCGGGTTCAAATCCCACCCGTGGTATGGTTTATTTGCAATCGTGTCATTATGATTTCGTGAGTCATGTGCAACAAAATATCACAAATCTCTGTACAAACATTGTGTCATGACGAAATACAATAATATATATTATTCTTGCTCTAAAACAAGTGTCTTTAATTCATTATGGGAGAAAAAATATTTCAAGTTACAAACCTCAAAGTTACAAACCTCAAAGTTACAAACCTGATTCTCGTCCATCAGTAAGAAAATGAAGATTCTTCCAGTGTGGACGATCAGAACATTCTATCTTGGTGAAAGCTTCTTTCATCAGGTTGAAGTTACAGATGTAAGTCATATCTACACATCCAGCTTTCAATCTGCAATGAAGTGACTTTTGTGGACATGATTGTGTTTGAACATGATAAAGGTATACAATCCAGAGCTGGATTAAGGGGTTTTAGGGGTTGCAGCTCAGCGTCCATCGCGTTGCTATTTTATAATATTAATCTCCAAAGGTTACCTAATTGTTGCACATGTGTCTTGCTTCTCAAAGTCCTTGTTCGTCAGGAAACAGGACAAGTGTTTCATCACACGGATTAAGTAAGTTTATTTAGGCACAGAAACAAGGGCAGACCTATATTTTTGGGTCTATGAAGCATGAACTGTTATGGGGTCCCTTTTTGCAAGTCGTTCTCGTTCAGTAGTCCAAAATTTTTAATCAATTTGAACTAAAATCGCCCGAAGCTTCATTATTTTCATGGTAGATGCGCCCTGCACAGGAACATATAAGTACAATTATGATGCACTGTGAAAATTATGTAGGATAACCAAAAAACAAGCCACTTAATGAATTTCTGTTTGAACAACTAACGGGAATAAATGCAGCTACTGGAGTATACCGGAGAGGTTTCGGGGATTTAAGCCCGCCACCAGGTCCATGACCAGGCTTCACTGCGGGTCAGCGCCCGATCAAACTAGACTGTTGGTGCTGGTCGATGTAAACCCAAGTATGAACCACAGCCCAGCTGATCAAGTGTGACTTAGTTTTCTGTCCAGCGCCTTCTTGAAGAAGCAGGGGCCTATTGGTAATTTCCCTTTTTGTATGTAGGGGCGGCATTTGGAC
>NW_026475764.1:0-10743 GCF_026875155.1 Cherax quadricarinatus
AACAAGGGGGACACAGTTGGAAGATGAAGACACAGATGAATCACAGGGATGTTAGGAAGTATTTCTTCAGCCACAGAGTAGTCAGGAAGTGGAATAGTTTGAGAAGCGAAGTAGTGGAGGCAGGATCCATACATAGCTTTAAGCAGAGGTATGATAAAGCTCAAGGTACAGGGAGAGAGACCTAGTGGCGACTAGTGAATAGGCGGGGGCCAGGAGCTTGGACTCTACCCCTGCAACCTCAACTAGGTGAGTACAACTAGGCGAATGCGCACGCGCGCACACACACACACACACAACTACACACACCACACACACACACACACACACACACACACACACACACACACACACACACACACACACTAGTAACACACACATGTACACACATCATACACATACCTGCACTTTTTTACACAGCTGTTAAAAAGAAATAAGGAAATTCCTAAGTATAAAATTAAGAATTCTCTATGAACCTTATGGAGAAATGCTGTTATATAGTATTTTCAAGGTAATAATTATGAGAAATATGATATAAATAAGCGACAAATGAGAGACACTTGCATTATATAAAGCAAAGCTGACAATTGTAAATTATCTTAAAGGTAAACAGTTACCAGAAAAAACATTAAATATGTATCTCACTTTTTTACATCTTTTCTAACATCTGTATGATGAGAAAACATTGGTAAGCACTCACACACTCAGATAAAACAATACAACTCTGATGTAAATAAAATCTTCAAACTCAGAGACTCGACCTCCTGACAATAGTAATTTCAGCGACCATCTAATAACTTGGCTGGTTGGTCTTCTTATGTCTTGTACACTCATCTTATTATTTACTAGTATGTTTACCTACTGTTCCAATGATTTACTTTATTGTTATTGTATGTTGTACGATACTTGAGTGTTGATGTTCTGTTACAGTATTGTTCATGTGTGTTACGGTAGAATTCTCGTGTGCTGCTGTACATTTCTCAGTTATTGTACTGCTTTTATGTATTACTGTATGTTACACTCCAAGTATTGTAACCACTATTTCCTTTTTAGACCATAACAACTTTGGTCAGAGAGGTTAGGGTAATAATCCTCCAGAATGCCTAATTTTAATTAAGTATATTCATAATACAACAAAAGCCAGAAATAATATACGAATTATCGTATATAAGTTAAGAATGCATGTTCTATATTATCCAGAATATATATAAGGCTTTCATAACAGATGATTAGGAGGAGATCCTAGATATAACATATATGTATATAGAGATTACTTTAATGTATGAAGTCTTGTTTCCCAATTGGAAGCAGTCAGAATAAAACAGAATGTGTCCAGGCCGGATTATAAACCTTGGTCAGTTACCAGAGACGAGCAGGAGTGTTCTCGTTGGCTGCTACTTCTTCACTGCTCGTCCCTCAACCTTGAGCATACAGGTCAAGTGGGTCACGTGACGTGACTCACCAACACTCGGTAATTTTGAACATAAAGGGGGGGGGAAAGGCGGGTAAAACCCAAACGAACATCATGGCTAACCATTCACCGGCACACCGGGCGGCAGGCAGGTTACTATACCTCCAATTAAACTTATGACCAAATGTTACATAAATTATAATACTTGTTAATAAGAATTAGCCTTAATAATACAAGGACGTTCATTTCCAATTTAGCTATTAAAGGAAATAACCGCAATGTAATTTTAAAGAAAGGTTAACCATAGGGGCAACGACACCCCGGGGCCCACAAGCAAATATCCTCTGCGTTTAAGATGCTGATGGTGTGGAAAAACCAACCAGCTGGTATAGGGATGGAAGGTACATCTCTCCAAGCTCAGCCCATCCACTTGCTAGAACTGGACCAAAACACTACTAAAACTGCAAAGAATTTCCGTAGTTAGGCAATATATTAGGAGCGAGAGAGAGCATCGGCTAAAACGTTCCCTCGAACCCTTTAGTGAAATATGGAGATCCGGTAAGGTTGGACCCTTTAAAAAGCCCAGCGTAATATTCTAACATTTTTTGATTTCATAGAATTTATGAAAGTTAGGGGTTATGGTCTGAGTAAATATTTTATCACATGAGGAGTATAACCGAGGTATACGTCAAAGTGTTCCAAGGACAAGACTAAGCCAGGGCTTCTTTTTCTATGGTTGAATAAGATAAACCATACCCCCCGGCCGGGATTGAACCCGCGGTCATAGAGTCTCAAAACTCCAGCCCGTCCCCGCTAACCCCCCTAGACCAGCTAGCCACAATAAGATTCAATCCAACTAGGTATATTTCTACACCATAGGAAGGTTAGCACAGGCACCTCTGTGACCACAAATGCAAGTTTTTACAGACGAATCTCCAGCTAGCGTGGCCGTGACGAACTCTAGCTCAAGTCCTTCACTGCCTTTCAACATGACTTAAGAATCGTAATGACACGATTGCAAATAAAACCTTTACCCCCGGCCGGGATTGAACCCCGCGGTCATAGTCCTCAAAACTCCAGCCCGTCGCGCTAACCACTAACCCAAAAAAGCTAGCCCAATAAGATTCATCCAACTAGGTATATTTCTACACCAAAGGAAAGGGTTAGCACAGGCACCTCTGTGACCACAAATGCAAGTTTTTACAGACGAATCTCCAGCTAGCGTGGGCCGTGACGAACTCTAGCTCAAGTCCCCTCACTGCCGTCAACATGACTTAAGAAAATTCCGAAAATGACACGATTGCAAATAAACCATACCCCCGGCCGGGATTGAACCCGCGGTCATAGAGTCTCAAAACTCCACCCCCGTCGCGCTAACCACTAGACCAGCTAGCCACAATAAGATTCATCCAACTAGGTATATTTCTACACCATAGGAAGGTTAGCACAGGCACCCTGTGACCCACAAATGCAAGTTTTTACAGACGAACTCCAGCTAGCGTGGCCGGGGACGAACCTAGCTCAAGTCCCTTCACTGCCGTCAAAAATATTTAAAGAATGGGAAATGACACGATTGCAAATAAAAACCAAACCCCCGGGCCGGGATTGAACCCGCGGTCCATAGAGTCTCAAAACTCCAGCCCGTCGCGCTAACCACTAGCCCAGCTAGCCACAAATAAGATTCATCCAACTAGGTATATTCTACACCATAGGAAGGTTAGCACAGGCACCTCTGTGACCACAAATGCAAGTTTTTACAGACGAATCTCCAGCTAGCGTGGCCGGGGACGAACCTAGCTCAAGTCCCTTCACTGCCGTAAACCATGACTTAAGAATCGTAATGACACGATTGCAAATAAACCATACCCCCGGCCGGGATTGAAACCCGCGTTCATAGTCTCAAAACTCCAGCCCGCGCGCTAACCACTGACCAGCTAGCCACAATAAGATTTTCAATCCAACTAAGGTATATTTCTACACCATAGGAAGGTTAGCCCCAGGAAACCTCTGTGACCAACAAATGCAAGTTTTTACAGACGAATCCCAGCTACGGGGCCGTAAACGAACTCTAGCTCAAGTCCCTTCACTGCCGCCCAACATGACTTAAGAAATCGTAATGACACGATTGCAAAAAACCATACCCCCGCCGGGATTAAACCCGCGGTCATAGTCTCAAAAACTCCAGCCCGCGCGCTACCATTTAGACCAGCTAGCCACAATAAGAATTATCCAACTAGGTATAATTCTACACCATAGGAGGTTGCACGGGCACCTCTGTGACCACAAATGAAAGTTTTTACAGACGAATCTCCAGCTAGCGTGGCCGTGACGAACCCCTAGCTCAAGCCCCTTCACTGCCGTCAAACATGACTTAAGAAATCGTAATGACACGATGAAAATAAACCAATACCCCCGGCCGGGAATTGAACCCGCGGTCATAGAGTCTCAAAACTCCAGCCCGTCGCGCTAACCACAGACCAGCTAGCCACAATAAGATTCATCCAACTAGGTATATTTCTACACCATAGGAAGGTTTAGAAACAGGCACCCTCTGTAAACCACAAATGCAAGTTTTTACAGAACGAATCTCCAGCTAGCGTGGGCCGTGACGAACTCTAGCTCAAGTCCCTTCACTGCCGTCAACAGACTTAAGAAATCGTAAGACACGATTGCAAATAAACCATACCCCCCGGCCCGGGATTGAACCCGGGGTCATAGAGTCTCAAAACTCCAGCCCGTCGCGCTAACCACTAGACCAGCTAGCCACAATAAGTTTCATCCAACTAGGTATATTTCTACACCATAGGAAGGTTAGCACAGGCACCTCTGTGACCACAAATGCAAGTTTTTACAGACGAATCTCCAGCTAGCGTGGCCGTGACGAACCTCTAGCTAAAAGTCCCTTCATCTGCCGTCAACATGACTTAAAAAAATCGTAATGACACGATTGCAAATAACCATACCCCCGGCCGGATTGAACCCGCGGTCATAGAGTCTCAAAACTCCAGCCCGTCGCGCTAACCACTAGACCAGCTAGCCACAAAAAGATTCATCCAACTAGGTATATTTTTACACCATAGGAAGGTTAGCACAGGCACCTCTGTGACCACAAATGCAAGTTTTTACAGACGAATCTCCAGCTAGCGTGGCCGGACGAACTCTAGCTCAAGTCCCTTCACTGCCGTCAACATGACTTAAGAAATCGTTGACGCGGGTGAAGGGATTTGAGCTAGAGTTCGTCACGGCCACGCTAGCTGGAGATTCGTCTGTAAAAACTTGCATTTGTGGTCACAGAGGTGCCTGTGCTAACCTTCCTATGGTGTAGAAATTTATACCTAGTTGGATGAATCTTATTGTGGCTAGCTGGTCTAGTGGTTAGCGCGACGGGCTGGAGTTTTGGACTCTTGACCGCGGGTTCAACCCCGGGCCCGGGGGGTATGGTTTATTTGCAATCGTGTCATTACGATTTCTTAAGTCATGTTGACGGCAGTGAAGGGACTTGAGCTAGAGTTCGTCACGGCCACGCTAGCTGGAGTTTTCGTCTGTAAAAACTTGCATTTGTGGTCACAGAGGTGCCTGTGCTAACCTTCCTATGGTGTAGAAATATACCTAGTTGGATGAATCTTATTGTGGCTAGCTGGTCTAGTGGTTAGCGCGACGGGCTGGAGTTTTGAGACTATGACCGCGGGTTCAATCCCGGCCGGGGGTATGGTTTATTTGCAATCGTGTCATTACGATTTCTTAAGTCATGTTGAATAAGATCTTTGATATTCTTTCAATTTATAGGAAAAATAACATATTGGATGTAGAATATTACTGTTTTGGAAAGATTGCAGTAAGACAGCACCTATTGCGGCATCACTGGCATCAACATGGAGGGTGAAAGGAATTTGGAAATTGGGTGCACGCAATACTGGGGCGGAGGAAAGGAAACGTTTCAAACTTTTAAAAGCTTGTTCACAATTCTCGCCCCAATTAAATTTATATTTAGGACTGGTCAATCAAGTAAGGGATGAGGCAACTTGAGCAAAGTTTGGGCAAAAACGCCTGTAATAAGTAGCCATTCCCAAAAATCGTTGGAGGGCTTTCCTGTCCTGAGGCGTCGGAAAATTTAAAATAGCTTGGACCTTTAACTGGTCGGGGGCTACTAGTCCCTCCCCTTTTTTTAAAACCGAGATTTTTAAATTTCTGGGCTTTCCCCAAAGTCACATTTTTGTAAATTTACAGTGAAATTGTATTTAAGTAATGCCTTCAGTAGTTGCTCTAATCTTTCTAAATGAGACTGCCAATCATCACTAAAAACCACCAGGTCGTCTAAGTATGCCTCTACACCTTCTAAGGGTTGGACTAAAATGTTCATAATTCTCTGGAAAGTGGAGGCGGCGTTACACAAGCCGAAAGGCATAACTTTCTACGTAAATAGTCCGTTCTTAACTACGAACCCGGAAATCTCTTGGGCCCTAGGAGTTAACGGCACCTGGTAACACCCTCTCAGTAAGTCTAATCTGGTCACAAATTTGGGCACCGGCTACAGCATCTATTAAATAATCAATCCTGGGTTAAGGGAAAAACCCATCTGGTTTGGTGCTAAATTTTTACTTTACGATAATCCGTGCATAGGCGTACGGTACCATCGGGTTTTGGGACCAATAAACAGGGAGAGGCCCCAAAGGTGTCCAACTGGGTTCTATCAAATTATATTCCAGTAATGTATTTATTTCTTGCTGAATTAATTCTTGCTTAGCAGGAGAACCCGTTAAGGGGATTGCTTTATTGGACTAATCTTCAACAAAATTTTAAAATCGTGGAAACCCAATGTACAAGGAGTAGGGATATCTTTGAAGATAGTTTTATTTTGTGATTAAAATCTTTTATTTGAGATTTTTGGGAGGTAGGAAGAACTTCCAGGAAATGGTCAGTTGTTTTAAAACTTCAGAATTATGTAGTCTAAATTCTCTTACTTCCCTTACAGTGTCTTCCTTATTTCAGTGGATGTAGGTTAGATAGAGGTAATAATAGTAGGGAGAAGGCTAGACTCGTACTTCTTTAAGTTATCTATGTGATACCTCTTAATTTTCTTACGACGTCCTGGTTCACGGACGCAGATAAAATTTACCTCATTTTCTTTGTCTACTATTTTTATATGGCCCCAAATATCTAGGTTTTAAAGAATGTCCTGGAATTAAGTTAACTAACACTAATTCATTTGGAGAGAATGAACGAGATTTTGCCTTTTGGGCGTAAATTTTTTCATTTTGGGCTTGAGCTTCTGTCAGATTCACGGCAGCTAAGACTTTTAATTTGGAGAGATGTTCTTTCCAAAGCAGAGGACTGGGATGAAGAGGTCCTCTCTTCCCTATCCAAGAATCTCGTAATATGGCTAGGGGTCCTCGTACCTGATGTCCAAAAATCAAGTCAAATGAAGAGTATTTAGTACTTTCTTGTTCAGCTTCACGGAGGGCGAAGAGAAGAAAGGGTAAACCTTCGTCCCATTCACGAGAATATTGCTCACAGTAAGCACGTAAAGTAGATTTAAGGGTTTGGTGGAATCTTTCTAGCACTCCTTGTGACTGGGGATGATATGCTGTAGAGAGGATCTGTCTTACTCCTAATCGAGACATAGCCTCTTTAAAAACCTTAGACGTAAAATTAGAACCTTAGATTGAATTTCACGTGGTATACCTACTTGAGCAAAGAAGCGTATTAAAGCTCTTACTATATTTCTGGAATTAATTTTGGACATTGGGATAGCATCAGGATACCGCGGAAATATAAACATATGCAGTATAATGTGATCCTTTATTGACAGTTTCACCCACACAGTGGGCTTTTTCAAGTCACACACAGATCTACCTGGGGTGGAAGGTACGGAAGTATTTATGACTATAAATACTCCCGTACCTTCCACCCCAGGTAGAAACTGTGTGTGACTTGAAAAAGCCCACTGTGTTTGGGGGAAACGTTGTCAATAAAGGATCACATTATACTGCATGTGTGTTTATATTTCCACTGTCGGTATTTGATACCATTTATTTCCATCAGGATACCGCGTTGCCATATCTATGATAGTGAAGATATACTGGTTACCCCTTTTTGTGCGGGGCAACGGTCCTACACAATCAATAACTAATCTTTCAAAAGGTTCTTCAGGACATTTTATTGGAAGTAAAGGGGCAGACGCGGGATTGTGTGCCGTTTTGCCTATTATTTGACAAACGTGGCATTTCCGTAGTTTGTCAGCAATATAAGTCCTCATCTGAGGCCAAAAAAAATATTTCCTAATCTTTTTCTGTCTTACGAGACCCCAAATGACTCCAGTGGATTATCATGTGCTAGTTCAAATACCATATTCGAAGGCGAGGCACCACACAGTTTCCTTTGAACTCAAGTCATATCATTATTTCTCTTCCAAAGAAAACAGTCCATCTAAAAGGTAACCTTCTCTTTATCCTTATTGGTTAAACTTGTCGTTTAGGGTATAAGAAATTCTTTAAAATTTCATTTTCTAGCTAGGTCCGCAGGACTGGTAAAACTTTGTCACCTGTGGGTCCGACTGAATTTTCTTTCGCTAAAAGGAAGTTCAAACTAATTCACGGACTTTCTAAGGCTGTTGAATATCCACATTTTTAGAGTCTTAGCCCTGGCTCGGTGACCACATTAAGGGAAATAAATCTAGCCTGCCTCAGAGGCTTCTAATGCATAATTTACACACAAGGATAAACTAAACAAGGCTCTCTGGGTAGCTCCCAAATTTATCAATTTCGTTCCCGATTAATAGATCCACGCCGGCAATGGAAAAGGTTTATTGAAAGTCCCACATTGATCCAGCCTACATATCCAGGCAGTTCCACAAATCCTTATAATAGGGACTTTAAATTTTTTAGCCTCCGTAAGCCTCTAATAATACGTCCCAGCCGGGGTTCATTACTAGTAGTAACTTACCCCGGTTTGACTTAATAAAGAGATAGCTGCCAGATCTCGAAGGTCGTGATGTTTACTAACCTCTCTTTACAGAGTCCCAACTTCCCCTGGGAAAAGTAGGGGTTTCATACTACTCGGACCTTTTCTTCTGAAGCACTGTCGTGGTAAAGTCATCTATTAGACTCTGCTAGACGAGGGCCTGGAAAGTAAAGATTCTCATCCAGAGTTTCATACTTCCGAAGGAATTATTACCGAGAGGATATCTCCCTCTTGGTTGGTTTATCTTCCGGCTGTTTATGCCAACACTGGAACTGTCCCATGACTACTTTTTACATAAAAGGCCCGTGGTAATTGATCTTTAGGGTATGCCTGGAGAAAGGAGCCGTTGTCACCTGCTTTTTTTCTGAAAACACCTTTAAAGGTTCACCAGCTGGAGCTTTCCTATAGTCAATCTTGAACTAAAACCTTGTAAAGTAAAAGGACCAAGTGCAACTAATGTGACATTTATGTGGCAAGTTTCGCTCCCCAGGAGCTTCATAAAACCATTTCAAACAATAATGACACAGGGTATATTAAAGGCTCAGAGTGAGTGTTTAAAGCTAGTAGGTACCATTCGATGTTTTACTAGTGGTTGTGTATGGTTTTGACCCAAAAGTAATACAATATGTATGAGCATTTAATTCGTTAAAAGATATAAAAGGCTAAGATTTAATTGCTCTACATATTTTAATTAACTTTGTCACTACCACTACTACTACACTATGAAAAATCGAAATGGTACTCCTAGTATACACCACTTGAGCCTTTATAACCCTCTGTGTCCAGTATTGTTTGTAATGGCTTGATGAAGCTCCTGGAAGCGAAAACGTTTCACAATAATGTCACAGTTTGACTTGTGTCCTTTTACTTTTTATATGTCGGGAATTCTACAAACTTTTACAACTAAAACCTTGGGAGGTAGATTTCTTTTCCGGGGTCTAGACATTTCTGTGGTTAAGCATGGGAAATTTTTAAAGTGATCTGCGTGGGCAGCAGTAGCAAAATTTGTAGTAGGAAATGTCAAAAGATAAGTAGAACCCTTCTGGAAAATTATTTGAAAAGGTCTTTATGCAATATCAGCTGGGAAAGTGACTATGAGCGCTCCCGCGGCCTACGCCAACGCTCGAAAGCAGAATCTTCTCTGGCAAGTCCACCCAAGACTGCAGGATATTTTTCAGGTCTAACATCAAGTAACTAACAGGTATTAAATCGTAAGCTTTAAAGACATCTTTTACCCATATAATCAAATATTGTTAAAAGGGAAGTTTGGGAGTTATGGTTTGAGCTTTTCCTTTAAAGATGAATGTATTAAAGCCCCAATATTTAGAGGCCATTGCATCACCTTCCTGATTTTCGAAAGCTTCAAAAATGAATAAATTATCCTCGTAAATTTAGGCATCAAAGATTCTGCTTTACTAAGGTCAAATGAAGGGATTGTAACATATTACTCGATTTCTTTCTTCCCCAGTAATTCCCGTTCTAAAGCAAGATTCACGTTCAAAATTCTCCCTTTTAACTTTCTCTGGGCTTCTACAAAGGAGGTTGAAGCGATAAAATACTTCTAGACATTTGAAATTCTCCCTTAGCTTGAATAGTATCAAAAGGGCTAGAGATTTAGGTGGAAACGTGTTCATCACCATACGGCCCTTTCTCTTGTTCTGTTTCAAAAACATCGAAAGGGTTTACCTGGAACGTTCTTTAGCCTGTGGAGTTCGTTTTCCCCCCAAAAGTCCTGGAGATGGAATTGGAGTCGTTGCAACAGGTAAACGTTCCGAGTATCGGGAAGGTCATGTCGTAGCCCAGTAGGGGTTGTAGCGTCGTAGTTTTCGGCCTCGGTGTCTGTAGTAAAAGAAAATTTCAAAAAGAAGGGAAAATCTGTTTCTCATCTCAGCTCTGGATCCTGCCATCTGGAAAAGGACATTTTGTATATACATCTGATGTCTGGGCAGTGAATGCCTGTCGTATTTTATGCCTCAAGCTCGTGCTAAAATTTCCAAAAGATTGAAGCTTCAAATTCTGTAATCTCTTTTGTTTTTATTCAAACCCTCTGCCATTTCTACATTCATTTAAAGGAATTTCATGTTATGCTCCCCGGGCACCGGCCCCACTTGTTACACTCCAGTATTGTAACCACATTTCCTTCTTTTTAGAGATAAAACTTGGGCAGAGAGGTTAGGGTAATAATAGTGATCCTCCAGAATGTCTAATTTTAATTAAGTTATTCTATACAACAAAAGCCGAAATAATATACGATTATCGTATATAATTTAAGATTCATGTTCTTATTATCCAGAATAATTAAAAGGCTTTCCCTAACAGATGATTATGAGAGATCCTGATATAACATATTATATAGAGATTTACTTTAATGTATG
>NW_026475766.1:0-35427 GCF_026875155.1 Cherax quadricarinatus
TTGTCTTCCTTTCGTCCTGTGTTCTGTCTCGGACGAGGTACTACAATTGCTCGAGGAACCTCCTGCTTGCCTCTCCAGCCGTGCTTTCCCTCATATCATGGTTCGGGTCTGAATCTGCTGAAAATTAACTTTGAGAGGTCCGATTCCTTTTACTTGTGAACCACCCAATTCTCCGAAAATTTGCCACCTGGGTCATGTCCCCTCGCCAATCACCTTCTTGATGTCTTCATCGCTTTTTTCTCCTCCTGCTTTCTTTCATCATAATACCCCTTAGCTTCGTCTAGCCCATAGAAAACAACGGATCCTCTCCCTTTCCACCTCCCACTGTGACTACCCATTGCATCCTCTGATGTGTTTTAGTTCCTTCCACATCGGGAGTGTTTCCTGTCCTTCAGTCCCAATCCCTCTTATGGCCCCTATGCTTCTTGGTTTAATCCTTCCCGCTTCACACTGCTCCTTGCCGCACACAGGTATCTGTAGGTCCTTGCACAGTCCTAGTTTCCTTCGAAGTCTTCCAACCTCTCTTCAGGTTCCTAGTGGCTCCTGGTCTTAGTTTTGGCCCCATGTGGAGTTTGACAGGACCTCTGCATATAGTTTAGTTTTCCATGCTTCCTTCAGACCCTGTTGTCTGTGTTTAAATTTAGCCATTACCGAGGCTACTTCTGTAATACTTTGTCTCTGTGCTGATTCAGATGTCCTCAGCTCCTCTTCTAAATCTCTCTTCTTGATTTCTGCTTCTGTGGCCTGTTTATGCTTCACCTTCTGCATTCTCTGCTAACCACTCTTCCCATCGTCCTTATCCAGCTCTTCTAGTCTCCTTCTCCCATTCTTCCTTTCCTCCCTTTTTTGAGCTCTATCTCCCAATCCCTCCCTCTTCAATTTCGATCTACCTTGAACCTCTTGTCCTCATCCTGGTTAGGGGGGAGGGGAATAGATGGTTAGGAGAGGGATTGATGTTGTGGGGGAGGGGGAGGATGGTTATTGGAAGTTAGAGATAGTTGGGGGAGGGGAGTTAGATGGTTTGGGGAGAGAGGGGATGGATGGTTATGGGGAGGTGGAGGAAGGTTATTGGAGGGAGTTTGGTTTGGGGGGGGCGGGGGTTAGACGTTATGGGAGGGGTTAGGTGGTTTGGGGAGTGTCGGTGGCTAAGTGAGTGTTAGGGAAGGGTGTACGGTTTGGGTCTAGTGTTGTGTCAAGTGGTGAGGTGTGTGTTTGTGTGTGTGTGTGTGTGTGTGTGTGTGTGCACACCTATTTGTGCTCACCTATTTGTTTTGCAGGTCGAGTCCTAGCTGTGGGAGTGTTGTGGATGTGCGTGCGTGTGTGTGTGTGTGTGTGTTGGTTGTGTGAGTGTGTGTGTGTGTGGTGTGTGTGTGTGGTTGTGTGTGTGTGTGTGTGGTGTGTGTGTGGTGTTGTGTGGTGTGTGTGTGTGTGTGTGGTAGTGTGTGTGGTGTGTCTGTGTGTGGTGTGTGGTGTGTGGTTGTGTGTGTGGTGTGGTGTGTAAGGTGTGTGTGTGTGTGTGTGTGTGTATGTGTGTGTGTAATGGTGTGTGTGTAGTGTGTGTGTGTGTGTTGTTGTGTGTGTGTGTGTGTGGTATATGTGTGTGTGTTGTGGTGTGTGTGTGTGGTGTGTGTGTGTGTATTGCGTGTGGGTGTTGTGTGTGTGTGTGTGTGTGTGTGTGTGTTTGTGGGTTGTGTGTGTGTGCGTGTGTGCGTTGTGTGTGTGTGTGGGGGGGTTTGTTATGTGGATGTGTGTGTGTGTGTGTGGTGTGTGTGTGTGTTGTGTGTTGTTATGGGTGTGTGGAGGGTGGGTGTGTGTGTGTGTGTGTGTGTGTGTGTGTGTGTGTGTTTGTGTTTCGTGTGTGTGTGTGTGTGGTTTGTTGTGTGTTTACGTATGTGTGTTGTATGTGTTGTATGGTGTGGTAATGTGTGTGTGTGTGAGTGGTGTGTGTGTGTGTGGTGTGTGTATGTGTGTGTGTGTGGTGTGGGTGTGTGTGTGTGTGCGCGCGCCGCGTGGCGTGCGTCGAAGGCATTGATCACTTATCTAATGTTTTAAAACCCCCAGACTCGGTCGGTGTCATGTTTGAGTTTTCACAGCACAGTCTGTGTCAGATTTATGTGTAACAGGTACATTGCCTGCGTCATTTTTGATTACACAGATACTTGTCAATATCAAGAGTCGATCAACAGAACTGGCCACTGACAGTCCCGAGACATTGCTAGGTTTCTGACCGAGTCTCACAAAAAAACGATTATTCCTGGCAACTGAATGGCCAGAAACAGTTGCATGTGATTCACTGTCACAGATGCGGGTAAAGTTTGGTCATGAACACAGACTTGGCAGAGTACCCGCTAGTACGAGATGTCAGTGACACAGTGGCAGTGTAAGATGTCAGTACTACCCCCGCTGGTAGTGTCGAGGATCAATGATAACAGTGACACTGGCACTGTGACTGGTCAAGACACAGACACTTGCACTACTGTGACCTGTCAGAGAAAATGAAACTGTGAGTGCGCGGGATCGACTGCCACAGTGGCACTGTGTAAGTGTTAAAATCATTGAATTATACACTGGCAGAGTGGTCATGTCACACAGACACTTCATTGAGAGGGTCATAGCAAGACCTGAAGCAGTGTTGAGGGAGTCAGTAACATAACTGTGCTTCGGCCAGCGAGGCCACACATCAAGTGAAGACTGCCATTTCTTGTTCGCTATATCTGTGTAGTGTTAGATGCTGCCCAACGCCCATCCCTCCGAGACATTCATCACCACCCATCCCCTGAGACATTTCAAGCACCCCCATCCCCATGTAGACATTCCATCACCACCCATCCACTGAGACACCCATCACCAACCATCCCCGAGACACCCATCACCAACCCTCACCCCAGGACACCCACCCCTCACCCATGTCCCTGAGACCCCCACCACCCATCGCCTGATACTCCATCACCCACCCATCCCCTTGAGCACCCCATCACCACCATCCCCTGAGACCACCCATCACCCAACCATCCCGCCCTGAGAGACCACCCCTCACCAACTATCCCATGAACATCCATCACCACCCATCCCCTGAGACACCCATCACCACCCATCCGCCTGAGACTCCATCACCACCTATCGCTCCCCTGAGACACACATCACCAACCATCCCCCTGAGACCACCCATCACCAACCATCCCCGAGACACCCATCACCAACCATCCCTGAGACAACCCATCACCTCCCATCCCCTGAACCACGCCATGCACCAACCATCCCCTGAGACACACCATCAACCAACCATCCCCTGAGACCCCCATCACCACCCAACCCCTGAGACATTCATCATCCACCCATCCCCTGAGCAACCCATCACCAACCGATCCCCCTTAACCACCCTCACCAACCATCCCCTGAGACACCCCTCACCACCCATCCCCGTGAGACACCCAACACCACCCATCCCCTGAGACTTCCAGCACCACCCATCCCTGAGACACCTCATCACAACCACCCTGGAGACACACCACACCAACTATCCCCCAGAGACAAACCCATCACCAACCATCACCCAGAGCGAGACACCCCCGTTTTAAAGATTTGTACTTAGAAAGACATCTCATCGCCTGCACACCGTCCTACAGAGGAGGTTCTTGAGAAGGCGTCGAAGTCATGCTCTCAAATCTAGCTGTAAAAGATTTATAATTTGTAAGGTTATAATTACCCCTAGGGGTGATATGTCAGCATATTTTCATTCACTGATGGCTGACAAAAAACTTACTTGTGTGGACTGAAAAGTCCGCACCTAACTGCCCCGACATAGGTTGATTACAAACTCCTTGCGACTCAAGGACTGCGCAGATCCCACTACAAGAAAATTCGTAACCTACCTTGCACTTGTATCGTAGCTATGGTGTTCTTCACACCTTCGACAGATATCGGTGACTTGAATAGAACTGAAAGTGACCTTTGATGTTTACTGTCTCCATAGTCTAATACGCACACTAGAACAGACTGTATCTCACAAGATTTAATTATTGTTCACAAACTAAATCACTAAAGAATCTGATCACACTTCTCTTAAAGTGTTTAATTGTGTTTTATTGAACACTTTGTCACACTAATGCACAGATCATTACTTTTTGTGTTATCCCAGCATCATGTCACTATTCTCAGAAGAGTCAAAATTAATCTGAAACGCCACAAGCACCCGCACTCTTTTTACTGCCCGCAGCACAAAGGAAGAAGCCGACCATAGTACCTTTTGCTTCCTGCCCATTTCTCATGCGGCAAAGCAGAATGTTGATTCATGCTGTCTTAAGCATAGACAACAATGTCCACTATCTTACTATGGTAAATAAAGTGGAGCAAGGATTTTCCTTAATTGTCCTGCTAAAAAAAGAGATGAGACTGTCTCATCTTAAAATACACTCTGCAACCCTGGACAGCAAGGAGCACGGTCGCTGACCACGTCACATAACTCATACGCCTCTGAAAAGGAGCTGAAAGGGGCTAAAAGGCGGAAGGGTGCAGAATACCTCATCTCCTGGAGACAAATTCTCCACACTGGGGGGCGGCGAGGTTCGCTGCAGGTGAACTAATATCCATCACTAAACATTAATTTATTTTCTCACTACACGCCACCAAACCGCTTGCGTGTCTTTTTCTCTGAACATCTTATTAGTCTGTGTGTTTTCTGAGACATCACTAATTTTTGTTTTCCAACACTGTGTAATTCTAACGCACTATTTTATTTATTGTCCGCTTATTCACTACACCTTTTTCTTAAAACATCAACAGCCTGATGATTCCATGGCATCATGATATATGCCCACAATTTTTTTCCAAGTGGCCATTGGGACCTCGGACCATCATGGTCGATGACTCACTGTCACCAGGGTCTTAAGGACTTATGATATTTAAGAACACCAGGCTCCATAGAATTGTTCTCTTCAATGATGGTGAGATACGTCTTTCGGCCAATTTCTCCCAAAAGTTCAAAATCAATTTATTATAAGGTGTTTGAATTTACGCCTGAGTTGCTCAGGTTTCCGAAATAGTAGGATCCTCTATGATTCTTTATCATCATATTGGAGGAACAGGTTCGATCCTGTCTGCCATGGAGTAAATGAAGATTGGACTTAACACATCTAAAATTTGTCCATATCATTGGTAACATAAGTTAGAGTCAGTTTGTTAACTCTAATTTCTATTCAGTCACAACTGGAGTACGGAATTCTTCTAAAGTCGATTCTTCTTGGACATGAAGAGTCTTTCTTAACAAACGTTTTAACAGTGGCCGATCATTCTTTCATAAAATCCGCCGTGTCATGAGATTTAGAGTAATGTATCTCCAACGACATCTGCGTTGATTCAGCATTGCGATAAGTTGACCTTCTGTTGATCAAAATATCTTGCTTATATAACAGCGACAGCAACAAAGTTCGTTGCATTTTCGTGAAATCATCATGTCTGGGACATGGCCCTTTATGGCAGGCAAACCTTCCTGAATAATTGAAAAAGAGTTTCAGCAGACCTGTCAAGTGGGCTACATTCTAGATGTACTGCGGCTAGTTGTAGCACAAGTAGTAACAACGATGTAAACCTGATAAGGAACTTTGTCAACTGTTATGGTTAAAATTTTTGGTCCCAGTGGTAATCTATACACCTGTCACCTCAAATGGAGGTGATAATGAAAACTCTTTCAGAGGTAATTATGGAGGTGGACCTGTACTGACAGTACTCGCATACGGTAGTGAGCGACAAGAATACAGGTGGTATACAGGACGAATGTGGTAATACTGTCCAGTAGGAATAACGTATATGACAAAGTGTCAGCTACCCACACCAGGTAACACTTACTGTGGTCGTTTTGCACAATCAGTTTTGTTAGCCCAATGATTCTTGGGAACATATTGGATTGTTTGGCTTCTTTAGGTAGTGAAAAATAATGTATCTTCCTCACATCTTATAATCTTTCTGGAGTCGAGATAAAGTCCATAAGAAATAATCATGAACAGTTTTCTTTTAGGGATTTATCTTGTGTTTCTAGAATTTTATATTCTGTAGAGAAAAACATCTTTCTGTATAAGTTTCATCACGCCAGTATTTAATGGTCAAGATATTCATAATCAGGTTATAATCCTTAAAGAATTTAAACACAAGAGATGTAACACTTACAGAGTTACCCCAAAGATGATAATTTTAATCCAACACTGACTATTTCTGTTGTCTGCAGTATTACACAACTTATTTCTGCTGTGCTCAAGCAGACTGTTTCGTCTGGGCAGATAGATTTGAGCTTTTGCTGAGGACCAGATTTATATTCAATTAAGAGAGCCAGTCGTCCGTGGAGCCATATTTATTATCCACAAATTTCTTGAAGTGGACGCCACGTGACAACACTTCAGCTGGATTCTCTTGGTAGAGACTTGGCGAAAGAGAATAATCTCTCTTCATCTCTATTATGTGGATTTTTCAGGCAACAAGAATCGAGTATAATCTCTATTTATTTCTTGTAGTCCTACTCTAAAGAAAGCTTTGGAAAAATCAGCCGTGTAGGCATTAAGGTTGTTCAGAAATTTTCAATAAGCACGTCTCCAATTTCTCAGTTAGATGAGGGTCCGTCATCAGACAGTTCATTAAGACTTGCTACATTTTATTTGCCACAGTGCGCTCAATTATAAACAACACGGAGTGAGAGTGGTTCAGAATCTTTCGACTTCCCCCGCTTTCCAATGGTGCGGAGGAGATAAGAGCTCTGTCTTTCAACTTATCTTCGACTATTCCACAATGAATTTATTGTCCAACTGTCTTTGTATATATTACATAGACAGTCAGTAGCTCTTGATTCTTCCTGAGCTCATGTATTTGGCATTTTCATTTTGTCCCGAAAGCCATGAGAAAATTGTTAGGCAGCCTGTGTGGATTTAATTTCCATGGTAACCTAACCAATACTGACCATCCTTTATATTTTGGACAGTGTCCAAAGTATTATTATAAGTCTGGACTCTTGTGGGCTTGGTTTATTTACTCATACCTATGCACACTAAATTCCCACAACTTATCAACTGGTCATTCATTCTCAGTATGATAATTTTTGCTGTGGGAATGAGCGGAAGGATTGGGGCGGTTTATTCTCGTAACTAGTTAGTACATTTTCCACTGAATCAATATCAGCTTCTTTCCCCCCACTTGCGAGGGAATGGGACCACATATCAAGTTGGCCATCCTCTGTTTTTCACAAGTGAACATGCAGGTTTACTTACTATATTTTGCACAAAACATGATAATAATCACTTCATGTTAAATCAATTAGGACTAATAGTTCCGTCTGTATGTTCAGGACAGGCTACTTGACCTAGCCGCTTCCGTGCTTCAACTGTTTTTTTTAAATCCCTGCTGGATCTGCAACAACCTAGGCAAATCATCTACTACCACACTTCTACTGTCTTTTTCCTGTTCCTAGACCACCAGTTGATCTGGCTAAGTCATATGTGCCTAGTTTACCAGAATGTGGAAAAAAACATCTATAACTAACATCACTTTTGGCATAGGGTTGTTTATTCAGTTCTGCAACACTGTTTTTCTTCTTATGAAGACCTTTGTGACCTTGAACAAATAATGTAACACATTCGTGTTGGAGTGTAATTTTTAATAACTCCAAGCTCTAGCTATCGGGAGAGCAGTTGCTATAAATTT
The DNA here is from genome assembly GCF_026875155.1 of Cherax quadricarinatus. NCBI lineage: Eukaryota > Metazoa > Arthropoda > Malacostraca > Decapoda > Parastacidae > Cherax > Cherax quadricarinatus. The sequence goes on from NW_026475766.1 coordinate 7,684, forward strand.
CTCTCGCATATTTAATGCTGTTGCATGTTGACTTCCTGATTCTGTGGAAGTCTTCTCTGTTCAGCCAAAGTATTTGGAGCATAATGCTGTAATTATGCATACCCTTGCATTTAAAACACTTCTTCATGAGCATTTACCTCCCCTTGTGTTCACCTAAACGACTTGATTGCAACCTTTTCACAGCTGATAGAACATGTTGTTTACGTGCCTCCATTTGATTTGTCATTGACCTACAATACAGATGCCCAATGTGTTCTCATCCCATAGTACACATTTTGGGAGTACGATTATGTGTTGACTGTTTTGTTTTGACTGTCATGTTGTTTTTCACACTTGAATAAATGCCTATATGGGAATCCCTCACATCTGTTGGTTTAGTGGGAGTAGTATACTCTTTTGATACAGAGTATGAAAGATTTTATTATTCCACGGGATTTGATGATTTTTATCTTTGTCTCATTGCTTGACATAGCATTGTGCAAAACTATTGATTGGTAACCCATTGCACTTTTATCACAAGTGAAACACGTTTATTGAACATAATATTTAATCAGTTCAATAGTTTTATGTTGTGACAACCTTTCTTGTACAATACCACTGATAAACAATCACATTGTCTTAGGTCAAATTTAGCATCTAGAAGATCTGAGACTATTTGTCTAATAGTGATTCTAATGCCTGTAAGTCTGATAAACAACTGTTTTTGTGGTGGCATCAAAACTTGATATTAAGACGCATTCCTAAACCTACCTTGTCATCATCAAAGAATTGTCTGCTAAGTACAACGTAAGGCTATTTATAATTGTCTTTAACCACCGTAAATTTTGGTGATGTCAGGGATGGATGGTGATGAGTTGTCCTTCGGGGATGGGTGGTGAGGGGTGTTTTATCAGGTGGATGGTTGGTGATAGTTCTATTCTGCGGGGTGGATGTTCGGTGATGGGAATCTCGTGATGAGTGGTGATGGGTGTCTCAGGGGGATGGTTGTGATGGGTGTCCAAGGGGATGGGTGGTGATGGATGTCTCAGGGGATGAGTGGTGATGGATTCTCAGGGATGGGTGGGTGAGGGGAGTGGGGAAATTTCCTTCCAGGAGGGGGGTATCAGCCCTCTTTCAGCCCTGAGGGGACCAGCCCTCGTCAGAAGGGGTAAGCACTTGTTTACTGCTACCAGTATTTGATCAACAGATTCAGTAACGAGTATTTGCGACTGGTTCAAGCGAACCGCTGCTCCTAGCAGTCACAGTGTTGCAGAGTGTATTTAATTAAGAGACAGTACATCCGTTCACTTAGAGCAGGACAATTAAAGGAAAATCCTGCTCTCCACTGTTATTTACCATAGTAAAGATAGCGCATTGTTGTCTATGCTTAAGACAGCAAGAATCAAACATTCTGCTTTGCCTCATGGAGGTAAGTGGCACGCTCATCTAAGTCAGTTGTGAATTATTACTATGTATTGAAAACCACTAATGAATTCTAGCGAATTATGACCTTGTGAAAATAGGTAATTGACAATGTAGTAATAGCTTGTGTAATGGGACACTTGTTGTTGTTACAGTGAAACAGGTGTTTTACCACTAGTACAGTAGGTCTCAGAGACCAGAGTTTTGCGGCAGATAGCCGGTAACTCCAGTCCACAATAATTGTTGAATACTAAAAGGATACCAAAACATTTTGAATTTCATCCTCTGATGGGTCTGATCAAGAAATTTATTTTCATAATGTGTATAGTCTTGATTAATTATATCCATTTTCCAGACGTTTGTAAGTAATTCCAAATTTGACCCAAGATCATCAAAATCTATGTTTTATCTGAGTTTTAATCCAATAATACAACTGAATAGATTGTCTAATTGACTAATCTTAGTCTTAAAGACTGAAACTGAGTTTTGCAAACCAAAGCCATTTTAAATGGTCTATGATATCGGAAAAATTCAAGCACCACACTTAGAGTGTTTTAAAAAACACTGTACTGTTGGCTATAAAAAGCTGAGTTATATATGCTGCAAGTCAGTCAATGAAATCGAGTCAGACACTACTGACCTACTAACTAACTCATGGTCAATGACCATGATGGTACACAGTAACATGTGGCTGGTGTTTGTGGCTTGATTTTGCTGTGTATAGCCCTGGACCACTATGATTAATCGTAAGTAACGTTATACACATCATTCACTATACACCTAAATGTCATTGTATAATTGTAAAACACACATGAATCTAACTTCTACACATATATAAATGTACACTGTTAATATGTATTTAAAAGCTTACACTTTATATAATAAGTTCCTTTAATATAACCAGGTGTAACTTTAAGAAACAAACTTTAAACACAATCTTTTCTCTTAATTTCTGATCTAAAAACATATAAACACTACATGTAGTATATACAACACACGGACAAACTAAGGACATTACATGGGTTGTTGTTTGTCTTATTCAGGCAATTTTCGGGAGACGGAGACCTGTGAGCAGTGATGCCGGCGGAGCCAACCCCCTGTTTCTCTGTTCGGATGTGATCACGCCAGCTCCGCTTTTCTTGGTGAACGCTGGTTGAGCGCCCGTTTTTTCTTTTTCTTTGCTGCTCCATCCAGTGATTGAGTCGGGAGGGACTCATTTATACAGATGTTATTTTATTGTAAGAACACTAGTTTTAACAGAGCTTTTTTCGAAGGACCTTGAGCTCGTAGGTTATTTTAGTACACTGTAGTACACATATTTGACTGCACAGTGTGCCTTTATCCTGGTTCGAGCAACGACCATATGTTGAGTAAATGGGATACCAGTTAAGCTTAAAGAGTTTGTACTTAACTTAACAGACCACTCATCGCCTCACATGCCGTCCCTACAGACTAGGTCTTGGGAAGCCTGTCGAAGTCATCTCTCAACGGTCGGTAAAGATTTTATAATTTGTAAAGATTATAAATTACCCCAGTGGGTGTTATGTCAGCATATTTCATTCACTGATGGCTGACAAACTTACTTGGTGGACTCAATCCGCACGCTAACTGCCGACTATAAGTTGATTACAATACTCCTTTGCCCAAAAAAACCCCCTCATGACTGCGCAGGTCCCCCGTACAAAAATCTCGTGAACCTACCTTGCTCTTGGTAGCATGAGCTATGGTGCTCTTCGACACCTTAGACAGATATGGTGACTTGATATAAGCTGAAGTGTTCCTTGGATGTCCACGTCTTCCATAGTCCCAGGAATACGCACACTGGTACACTGTGTTCACAAGATTTTGTTATTTATTGTTCACAAGCTTGATCACAAAAGAAGCTGATCACTGACTTCTCTAAGTGATTTATTGAGTGTTTTATGAAGACAGTTTGTTCACACTAACGCACAGATCAGTACTTGAGTGGTTATCCTGGGCCGTCAGTGTCACTCATCAGTAGAATCAAAATAACCTGAAGACGCCACAGCAACCCTACGCCGTTACTGCCCCATGACAAAGGAAAAGCGACATAGTACTTTGCTTTCCTTGCCACATCCTCCATGATGTCAAGGCAGAATGTTTGAGATTCTTGCTGTCTTAAGCAAGAGACAACAATGTCCACTATCTTTCCTATGGTAATAAAGTGGAGCAGGATTTTCCTTAATTAGTCCTGCTAAAGCGTAAGAGATGTACTGTTCTCTTATATAAAATACACCTGCAACACTAGGACTGGCAAGACAGCGGTCGCGTGACCACGTCGCAATACTCGTACTGCATCTTTGACCATTACTGTATGTGCAGTAAACAGCTGCTTACCCCTGTCTGTAATAGGGGCTGGGCCCCTCCAGGGCCTGAAAAGGGCTGATACCCCCCTCCTGGAGAAAATTTTCTCCACACCCCTCACCACCCATACCCCTGAGTACAACACATCACCTCCCATCCCCTGAGACAGAATGAACGGTGTGCGACAACCCATCCCCCTTAGAACACCCATCACCAACCATTCCCCCTGAACACCGCATCACCACTCATCCCGAAGATATCCCATCAGTCGACCATCCCCCGAGAAACCTATCACCGACCCATGCCCCTGCAACACACCCTCACCACCATCCCTCTGAGACACTCAATCACCTCCACCCCTGACACACCCCCCAACACAACCCATTCCATGAGATTCCCCATGAGACACCCATCCACTGAGATTCCCATCACCACCCCTCCCCTGAGAAAATACTTTATAATCACTGTCAATCAACCAATATGCTTTCCGAGATCAGAATAACAATTTCCAACTAATTTTAGGTCACTGATAATGAATATCCTGGTTAAAATTGTTGTTTAGCTCTACTTTTCATATACATCTGTGTCCAGCAGATCCATAGACTGGGGTGTGTGATGTCAATTTATATATTGAGTATTTTGAGCCAAATACTTTTTAAACATATAATAAAATTCACTGAGGGCAAGCTGAAATATATGCATGTAAGCAATTATATTCCTGAACACCACAAATGAGTAGTTGTAAAGTTCTATCAATAAAGATGTGAGACCAAAACCTAATCATAGTGGTTTTATATTTATACCGCCAGATGCAACCTCACAACAGTTCCAGGAAACTACTGAAAATTGATTACTGTCGAGAAACCTTCCAGCTCCCCTCCCCAAACATTCTTACTGCTTGGTGATTTTTCAACCTAAGCATACAAAATGAGGAAGATGTACAAATTATGTTATAGCTGAAACAATCCCCGGAGGTAAGCATAATGAAAGGGCACACACCACATGAGTTACTAAGTCTGCATCGGAACAACACAACCTTAAGCCAGCAGATAGTGGAAGCCACAAGACTAAGAAAAACCAACACTTTGACCTTATTCTTCACAACAATGAGGACCCTGATGAGAGACATAAGAATATACAAAACAACTAATTCCGATCGACATCAGACCTAATTCCCCCGGGCAAGTCCAACGTACATGCATAGAGGTCCCTGATGCAGCAAAATGCATGTACCTGTGAAGGTGTCCGTCACAAAATACAACTTCAATAAGACATCAACTGGGACCAGGTAAATTATGCATGTCCAAATGAAAAAATGATGGGAAGATATCTTAAATGCGACCATGGCGATCCAAACCAGTGCCTTGAAAGGATCAACTTCCTAGCAGCTGAAGCATGCTCTAAGTCAATTCCCCATAAGAAGAAGAGCAGGAAGTAAACTGGAGAGCGCCATCGCAGAACAAGACACGCGCCATACCAATCTCTTACAAATACGGACGAAAGACACTAAGCTCCTCAGGAGTGCTAGAAATATCTGATACACGAAAGGAGAGGGCAGACCAGGGAAGTGGAAACTATCGAACTTAAGTTAAATGACCTCTAAAAAACCAGGGAGAGACAGGATGAGCTTAAAGCTATTAGTGAAATTAAAAAATTCGAAATATTTCTTTTTCATCTGCCAAAAACAAGCAAAAAAGCCACATCTAGTATCGAATCCTTACTCAGACAGGATGGACTCTTAACACAACATGACAACAACGAAATTAAGTGAAATACTGGAAATCCAGTACAACTCTGTTGTTTATAGAGCCTCTAATCAGGTCAGATGATCGACGACCAAAATGATTCTCATGAATGAGCTCATAACTCCATAAATGGAGGCCAGAATTTCCGACATTACCCGAACTCCGATAGACTGTCGGGGGAAATGCCTGGGGCGACATGCCCATGCATTCAGCCCGGCCCAGACTCGTAGAACCTCTGGTAATTCACTAAGTACTGCAAGAAACCCCGACTTTGCGTGCCCTAAGTAATCACTATGAGGAAGAGCTTGACATGGTGAAATCCACAAATCCACTTAAAACAACGGATAAAGCCCCACTACATAAAGGTGGCAGCAAAGTGCTTAGCTAAGAACTAAAGAACCAATGCTCTGACGTCCCACATCATCTAAATCTTTGGAAAGAAGTGCTGAGAGCAGGATTGCAAATCACCTGGATATCCCAAATCTTCTGCACAATCCAGGCCACATGGGTTCAGGCAGGTCGCTTCCTCCTCTTACAACTACTGGATCACTATGATAAGGCCTTTGGATGCACTGAAAGAAATCACGAATGGTAATGTAATATACACAGACTTTGCAAAGGCGTTGACAAAATGCCGATCATGGGCGTAATAGAGCTAAAAACTGCTAACAGGAATAACCTGGAAAGTGGGAGATGGATCTTCAATTCTTAACAAAAACGAACACAAAGAAGTAGTGGTCAAGCGTTAGAATCGGGAGGCTGCCAATGAAGAGCTCTGCTGCCACAAGGGCACAGTACTCGCCCCCCACCATAATTCCTCATCCTCAATCAGACATAGACAAGATATACGCCACAGCAACCGTACACCATTGCGATGAAAATCAGGATCTGCATGCGCTTGTTATCTCGGGGAACGCGGTTAACCTCCAGAAGATATAAAACAAAGTTTCCAGTGGGCAACGGTAAACAATAATGTTCAATGAGGACCAAATTCCAACTACACCGTTATGTGAAAACGTGGAGGAGATAATAACTAGCACAAGTATACTACAAACTCTGCCATCAAAAAAGAGCCAGAAAAAAAATGTATGGGACCTGGAGCATAATGTCTGGAAGGATCTCACTTTCAAGGATCACAACAGTGCCAGCGATCACAAGTGCAAAGAAAAATGATAGATGGATAATGAGAACGTTCAAAACGAGAGATTGCCAAGCCAATGATGATCCTTTTCCAATCACTTGTTCTCTTCTATTGCTGAATACTGCTGTACATTAACATCTCCATTCCAAAGGCAGTGTGAAAGGCAGATCTAGAGAGCGTACAGAGTTCCTTTTTACTGCATGTAAAGTCTGTCAAGCACCTCAACTAGCTGGAACGCTAGGAAGCACTTGTGACTTGTACTCGTTGGAACGCATGAGAGAGAGAGAATAGACATAATCTACACTTGGAAAAATCCTGAAAGGATGGTCCCGAATCTGCACAATCGAAATCGCGTCACCTACGAAATAAAAGACTGGGCAGCGAGCAAAATACCCCAAATACAAGTAGGGGGCCCATTGGTACAACTAAAGAAACACTATAAAGAGTCCGGGACACAAGACTGTTCAACAGCCTCTCATCTACATTAGGTGATTACCAATAAACCCTGCTGCCTCAAGATAGAGCTGGATAGATACCTATTAAGTCAGTGCCGGATCAGCCAGGCTTGTGCCTCGTATCGTTGGACTGCGTGCGGCCATCAGTAACAGCCCTGGTTTGATCAGTGCCCTGACCACAGGAGGCCAAGTCATGGACCGGGCCGCCGGTGGGCATTGATTCCAGGAAATAATCTCCATGGTAACCTCCAGTGCTAGTCAATGATATTAACAATCCACCTCTCATTGAACGCAAATAAAATTTTGCTACCACCGCTACACAAAACTGACGATCATGAAAAACTTTGTGAAAACTATTTAACATCAAAATCCCCTCATTGAGCGATGCTAAGATAGAAGGAAGTTCCTCAAAAATGTCCCTCAGATTCGAAGACTTCTTTAAAGATGGTGACTTTAAAACAGACCTTTCATGGGGATGGAGAAAGCGGCATGGAAGCATTTAAGTAGTATGGCGAAGGGATTTCTCGGAAACAGAAAGGGAAGGCAACTATGAAGAATTGGTGAAAAAATCACATCACAGATAAAAGAACATGGGATGTAACATGTCCCAACATAATATCCACTTTTTGGACTCACAATTAGACTTTTTCCCAGCGAACTAATGGAGCAATTAGTTTGGAACGAACATGGTGAAGGTTTTGCCAAGGATATTTCAACCATGTGAAAAAATGGAACCAGGGAAATTGGGCACAAGAATGCTTGCAGATTATAGCTGGACAATCAGCCATCTATAACGTCAAGCAAACAGGCAGAGAGTTAGGTACGGAAGAGATTAAAACAGAACTGACTCATGTCGTTATAATAAAATAATCAAATATTATAAGCTCAAACTCTTAAACTATAACTAATACGCATTTTCAAAGGCGGATATTGGTCAGGAGACATGAAAAATTCATAAGAATTAACTAATTTCATTAGAAGCATAACAACTTTTTCAAAAACTATTGACCATTGAAATAAGCCCAAGTCACCGAGCTCATGAATCAGATTCATTCATAAATGAGACGAAACACTCGATTGATTAAGCCCGTAGATCGATTGTAAATCACTGTTTATAACAACACGTTTCAGATCGCAAGAATATATCCACATAATATTCTTTTTCTGTTCACTACGCATGCTGAGAATAACGCCAAATACAGAAACATGGCTTTGAGATCCACCATCATCACAAACTTTTGTGATTTGTCCAATCAAATCGTTCTTCAACCCAAGACATGTTGTTCTTTACTCTAATAATTGTAGCGCATTGTAGTTTATTTAAAATCCGGTTATATTCACATACAGTTTTATACAATGCCATTGAAGATTTCTTCCCCGGTTCCTGAGTTGTGTCATTGATGCTAATTCTTGTGTGACAGTAATTCATTGTCCGACGCCTACGGATTGAACACAATGAGTTTGCCGTCACTCACATGCATCACTCGATTCCTCAAGTGAGTGAGAATAAAACTGCAAATTTTCCGGATGTCTTTATCCACAATTTGATGAAATAAACTGCATCCCTATCCCAATTTAACGAACAACAGCAATTTAGCCATGAGACTGGAAATATAACACAAATTTGCTTTTTCTTGTCTTCCTTTCGTCCTGTGTTCTGTCTCGGACGAGGTACTACAATTGCTCGAGGAACCTCCTGCTTGCCTCTCCAGCCGTGCTTTCCCTCATATCATGGTTCGGGTCTGAATCTGCTGAAAATTAACTTTGAGAGGTCCGATTCCTTTTACTTGTGAACCACCCAATTCTCCGAAAATTTGCCACCTGGGTCATGTCCCCTCGCCAATCACCTTCTTGATGTCTTCATCGCTTTTTTCTCCTCCTGCTTTCTTTCATCATAATACCCCTTAGCTTCGTCTAGCCCATAGAAAACAACGGATCCTCTCCCTTTCCACCTCCCACTGTGACTACCCATTGCATCCTCTGATGTGTTTTAGTTCCTTCCACATCGGGAGTGTTTCCTGTCCTTCAGTCCCAATCCCTCTTATGGCCCCTATGCTTCTTGGTTTAATCCTTCCCGCTTCACACTGCTCCTTGCCGCACACAGGTATCTGTAGGTCCTTGCACAGTCCTAGTTTCCTTCGAAGTCTTCCAACCTCTCTTCAGGTTCCTAGTGGCTCCTGGTCTTAGTTTTGGCCCCATGTGGAGTTTGACAGGACCTCTGCATATAGTTTAGTTTTCCATGCTTCCTTCAGACCCTGTTGTCTGTGTTTAAATTTAGCCATTACCGAGGCTACTTCTGTAATACTTTGTCTCTGTGCTGATTCAGATGTCCTCAGCTCCTCTTCTAAATCTCTCTTCTTGATTTCTGCTTCTGTGGCCTGTTTATGCTTCACCTTCTGCATTCTCTGCTAACCACTCTTCCCATCGTCCTTATCCAGCTCTTCTAGTCTCCTTCTCCCATTCTTCCTTTCCTCCCTTTTTTGAGCTCTATCTCCCAATCCCTCCCTCTTCAATTTCGATCTACCTTGAACCTCTTGTCCTCATCCTGGTTAGGGGGGAGGGGAATAGATGGTTAGGAGAGGGATTGATGTTGTGGGGGAGGGGGAGGATGGTTATTGGAAGTTAGAGATAGTTGGGGGAGGGGAGTTAGATGGTTTGGGGAGAGAGGGGATGGATGGTTATGGGGAGGTGGAGGAAGGTTATTGGAGGGAGTTTGGTTTGGGGGGGGCGGGGGTTAGACGTTATGGGAGGGGTTAGGTGGTTTGGGGAGTGTCGGTGGCTAAGTGAGTGTTAGGGAAGGGTGTACGGTTTGGGTCTAGTGTTGTGTCAAGTGGTGAGGTGTGTGTTTGTGTGTGTGTGTGTGTGTGTGTGTGTGTGCACACCTATTTGTGCTCACCTATTTGTTTTGCAGGTCGAGTCCTAGCTGTGGGAGTGTTGTGGATGTGCGTGCGTGTGTGTGTGTGTGTGTGTTGGTTGTGTGAGTGTGTGTGTGTGTGGTGTGTGTGTGTGGTTGTGTGTGTGTGTGTGTGGTGTGTGTGTGGTGTTGTGTGGTGTGTGTGTGTGTGTGTGGTAGTGTGTGTGGTGTGTCTGTGTGTGGTGTGTGGTGTGTGGTTGTGTGTGTGGTGTGGTGTGTAAGGTGTGTGTGTGTGTGTGTGTGTGTATGTGTGTGTGTAATGGTGTGTGTGTAGTGTGTGTGTGTGTGTTGTTGTGTGTGTGTGTGTGTGGTATATGTGTGTGTGTTGTGGTGTGTGTGTGTGGTGTGTGTGTGTGTATTGCGTGTGGGTGTTGTGTGTGTGTGTGTGTGTGTGTGTGTGTTTGTGGGTTGTGTGTGTGTGCGTGTGTGCGTTGTGTGTGTGTGTGGGGGGGTTTGTTATGTGGATGTGTGTGTGTGTGTGTGGTGTGTGTGTGTGTTGTGTGTTGTTATGGGTGTGTGGAGGGTGGGTGTGTGTGTGTGTGTGTGTGTGTGTGTGTGTGTGTGTTTGTGTTTCGTGTGTGTGTGTGTGTGGTTTGTTGTGTGTTTACGTATGTGTGTTGTATGTGTTGTATGGTGTGGTAATGTGTGTGTGTGTGAGTGGTGTGTGTGTGTGTGGTGTGTGTATGTGTGTGTGTGTGGTGTGGGTGTGTGTGTGTGTGCGCGCGCCGCGTGGCGTGCGTCGAAGGCATTGATCACTTATCTAATGTTTTAAAACCCCCAGACTCGGTCGGTGTCATGTTTGAGTTTTCACAGCACAGTCTGTGTCAGATTTATGTGTAACAGGTACATTGCCTGCGTCATTTTTGATTACACAGATACTTGTCAATATCAAGAGTCGATCAACAGAACTGGCCACTGACAGTCCCGAGACATTGCTAGGTTTCTGACCGAGTCTCACAAAAAAACGATTATTCCTGGCAACTGAATGGCCAGAAACAGTTGCATGTGATTCACTGTCACAGATGCGGGTAAAGTTTGGTCATGAACACAGACTTGGCAGAGTACCCGCTAGTACGAGATGTCAGTGACACAGTGGCAGTGTAAGATGTCAGTACTACCCCCGCTGGTAGTGTCGAGGATCAATGATAACAGTGACACTGGCACTGTGACTGGTCAAGACACAGACACTTGCACTACTGTGACCTGTCAGAGAAAATGAAACTGTGAGTGCGCGGGATCGACTGCCACAGTGGCACTGTGTAAGTGTTAAAATCATTGAATTATACACTGGCAGAGTGGTCATGTCACACAGACACTTCATTGAGAGGGTCATAGCAAGACCTGAAGCAGTGTTGAGGGAGTCAGTAACATAACTGTGCTTCGGCCAGCGAGGCCACACATCAAGTGAAGACTGCCATTTCTTGTTCGCTATATCTGTGTAGTGTTAGATGCTGCCCAACGCCCATCCCTCCGAGACATTCATCACCACCCATCCCCTGAGACATTTCAAGCACCCCCATCCCCATGTAGACATTCCATCACCACCCATCCACTGAGACACCCATCACCAACCATCCCCGAGACACCCATCACCAACCCTCACCCCAGGACACCCACCCCTCACCCATGTCCCTGAGACCCCCACCACCCATCGCCTGATACTCCATCACCCACCCATCCCCTTGAGCACCCCATCACCACCATCCCCTGAGACCACCCATCACCCAACCATCCCGCCCTGAGAGACCACCCCTCACCAACTATCCCATGAACATCCATCACCACCCATCCCCTGAGACACCCATCACCACCCATCCGCCTGAGACTCCATCACCACCTATCGCTCCCCTGAGACACACATCACCAACCATCCCCCTGAGACCACCCATCACCAACCATCCCCGAGACACCCATCACCAACCATCCCTGAGACAACCCATCACCTCCCATCCCCTGAACCACGCCATGCACCAACCATCCCCTGAGACACACCATCAACCAACCATCCCCTGAGACCCCCATCACCACCCAACCCCTGAGACATTCATCATCCACCCATCCCCTGAGCAACCCATCACCAACCGATCCCCCTTAACCACCCTCACCAACCATCCCCTGAGACACCCCTCACCACCCATCCCCGTGAGACACCCAACACCACCCATCCCCTGAGACTTCCAGCACCACCCATCCCTGAGACACCTCATCACAACCACCCTGGAGACACACCACACCAACTATCCCCCAGAGACAAACCCATCACCAACCATCACCCAGAGCGAGACACCCCCGTTTTAAAGATTTGTACTTAGAAAGACATCTCATCGCCTGCACACCGTCCTACAGAGGAGGTTCTTGAGAAGGCGTCGAAGTCATGCTCTCAAATCTAGCTGTAAAAGATTTATAATTTGTAAGGTTATAATTACCCCTAGGGGTGATATGTCAGCATATTTTCATTCACTGATGGCTGACAAAAAACTTACTTGTGTGGACTGAAAAGTCCGCACCTAACTGCCCCGACATAGGTTGATTACAAACTCCTTGCGACTCAAGGACTGCGCAGATCCCACTACAAGAAAATTCGTAACCTACCTTGCACTTGTATCGTAGCTATGGTGTTCTTCACACCTTCGACAGATATCGGTGACTTGAATAGAACTGAAAGTGACCTTTGATGTTTACTGTCTCCATAGTCTAATACGCACACTAGAACAGACTGTATCTCACAAGATTTAATTATTGTTCACAAACTAAATCACTAAAGAATCTGATCACACTTCTCTTAAAGTGTTTAATTGTGTTTTATTGAACACTTTGTCACACTAATGCACAGATCATTACTTTTTGTGTTATCCCAGCATCATGTCACTATTCTCAGAAGAGTCAAAATTAATCTGAAACGCCACAAGCACCCGCACTCTTTTTACTGCCCGCAGCACAAAGGAAGAAGCCGACCATAGTACCTTTTGCTTCCTGCCCATTTCTCATGCGGCAAAGCAGAATGTTGATTCATGCTGTCTTAAGCATAGACAACAATGTCCACTATCTTACTATGGTAAATAAAGTGGAGCAAGGATTTTCCTTAATTGTCCTGCTAAAAAAAGAGATGAGACTGTCTCATCTTAAAATACACTCTGCAACCCTGGACAGCAAGGAGCACGGTCGCTGACCACGTCACATAACTCATACGCCTCTGAAAAGGAGCTGAAAGGGGCTAAAAGGCGGAAGGGTGCAGAATACCTCATCTCCTGGAGACAAATTCTCCACACTGGGGGGCGGCGAGGTTCGCTGCAGGTGAACTAATATCCATCACTAAACATTAATTTATTTTCTCACTACACGCCACCAAACCGCTTGCGTGTCTTTTTCTCTGAACATCTTATTAGTCTGTGTGTTTTCTGAGACATCACTAATTTTTGTTTTCCAACACTGTGTAATTCTAACGCACTATTTTATTTATTGTCCGCTTATTCACTACACCTTTTTCTTAAAACATCAACAGCCTGATGATTCCATGGCATCATGATATATGCCCACAATTTTTTTCCAAGTGGCCATTGGGACCTCGGACCATCATGGTCGATGACTCACTGTCACCAGGGTCTTAAGGACTTATGATATTTAAGAACACCAGGCTCCATAGAATTGTTCTCTTCAATGATGGTGAGATACGTCTTTCGGCCAATTTCTCCCAAAAGTTCAAAATCAATTTATTATAAGGTGTTTGAATTTACGCCTGAGTTGCTCAGGTTTCCGAAATAGTAGGATCCTCTATGATTCTTTATCATCATATTGGAGGAACAGGTTCGATCCTGTCTGCCATGGAGTAAATGAAGATTGGACTTAACACATCTAAAATTTGTCCATATCATTGGTAACATAAGTTAGAGTCAGTTTGTTAACTCTAATTTCTATTCAGTCACAACTGGAGTACGGAATTCTTCTAAAGTCGATTCTTCTTGGACATGAAGAGTCTTTCTTAACAAACGTTTTAACAGTGGCCGATCATTCTTTCATAAAATCCGCCGTGTCATGAGATTTAGAGTAATGTATCTCCAACGACATCTGCGTTGATTCAGCATTGCGATAAGTTGACCTTCTGTTGATCAAAATATCTTGCTTATATAACAGCGACAGCAACAAAGTTCGTTGCATTTTCGTGAAATCATCATGTCTGGGACATGGCCCTTTATGGCAGGCAAACCTTCCTGAATAATTGAAAAAGAGTTTCAGCAGACCTGTCAAGTGGGCTACATTCTAGATGTACTGCGGCTAGTTGTAGCACAAGTAGTAACAACGATGTAAACCTGATAAGGAACTTTGTCAACTGTTATGGTTAAAATTTTTGGTCCCAGTGGTAATCTATACACCTGTCACCTCAAATGGAGGTGATAATGAAAACTCTTTCAGAGGTAATTATGGAGGTGGACCTGTACTGACAGTACTCGCATACGGTAGTGAGCGACAAGAATACAGGTGGTATACAGGACGAATGTGGTAATACTGTCCAGTAGGAATAACGTATATGACAAAGTGTCAGCTACCCACACCAGGTAACACTTACTGTGGTCGTTTTGCACAATCAGTTTTGTTAGCCCAATGATTCTTGGGAACATATTGGATTGTTTGGCTTCTTTAGGTAGTGAAAAATAATGTATCTTCCTCACATCTTATAATCTTTCTGGAGTCGAGATAAAGTCCATAAGAAATAATCATGAACAGTTTTCTTTTAGGGATTTATCTTGTGTTTCTAGAATTTTATATTCTGTAGAGAAAAACATCTTTCTGTATAAGTTTCATCACGCCAGTATTTAATGGTCAAGATATTCATAATCAGGTTATAATCCTTAAAGAATTTAAACACAAGAGATGTAACACTTACAGAGTTACCCCAAAGATGATAATTTTAATCCAACACTGACTATTTCTGTTGTCTGCAGTATTACACAACTTATTTCTGCTGTGCTCAAGCAGACTGTTTCGTCTGGGCAGATAGATTTGAGCTTTTGCTGAGGACCAGATTTATATTCAATTAAGAGAGCCAGTCGTCCGTGGAGCCATATTTATTATCCACAAATTTCTTGAAGTGGACGCCACGTGACAACACTTCAGCTGGATTCTCTTGGTAGAGACTTGGCGAAAGAGAATAATCTCTCTTCATCTCTATTATGTGGATTTTTCAGGCAACAAGAATCGAGTATAATCTCTATTTATTTCTTGTAGTCCTACTCTAAAGAAAGCTTTGGAAAAATCAGCCGTGTAGGCATTAAGGTTGTTCAGAAATTTTCAATAAGCACGTCTCCAATTTCTCAGTTAGATGAGGGTCCGTCATCAGACAGTTCATTAAGACTTGCTACATTTTATTTGCCACAGTGCGCTCAATTATAAACAACACGGAGTGAGAGTGGTTCAGAATCTTTCGACTTCCCCCGCTTTCCAATGGTGCGGAGGAGATAAGAGCTCTGTCTTTCAACTTATCTTCGACTATTCCACAATGAATTTATTGTCCAACTGTCTTTGTATATATTACATAGACAGTCAGTAGCTCTTGATTCTTCCTGAGCTCATGTATTTGGCATTTTCATTTTGTCCCGAAAGCCATGAGAAAATTGTTAGGCAGCCTGTGTGGATTTAATTTCCATGGTAACCTAACCAATACTGACCATCCTTTATATTTTGGACAGTGTCCAAAGTATTATTATAAGTCTGGACTCTTGTGGGCTTGGTTTATTTACTCATACCTATGCACACTAAATTCCCACAACTTATCAACTGGTCATTCATTCTCAGTATGATAATTTTTGCTGTGGGAATGAGCGGAAGGATTGGGGCGGTTTATTCTCGTAACTAGTTAGTACATTTTCCACTGAATCAATATCAGCTTCTTTCCCCCCACTTGCGAGGGAATGGGACCACATATCAAGTTGGCCATCCTCTGTTTTTCACAAGTGAACATGCAGGTTTACTTACTATATTTTGCACAAAACATGATAATAATCACTTCATGTTAAATCAATTAGGACTAATAGTTCCGTCTGTATGTTCAGGACAGGCTACTTGACCTAGCCGCTTCCGTGCTTCAACTGTTTTTTTTAAATCCCTGCTGGATCTGCAACAACCTAGGCAAATCATCTACTACCACACTTCTACTGTCTTTTTCCTGTTCCTAGACCACCAGTTGATCTGGCTAAGTCATATGTGCCTAGTTTACCAGAATGTGGAAAAAAACATCTATAACTAACATCACTTTTGGCATAGGGTTGTTTATTCAGTTCTGCAACACTGTTTTTCTTCTTATGAAGACCTTTGTGACCTTGAACAAATAATGTAACACATTCGTGTTGGAGTGTAATTTTTAATAACTCCAAGCTCTAGCTATCGGGAGAGCAGTTGCTATAAATTTCTCTCGCATATTTAATGCTGTTGCATGTTGACTTCCTGATTCTGTGGAAGTCTTCTCTGTTCAGCCAAAGTATTTGGAGCATAATGCTGTAATTATGCATACCCTTGCATTTAAAACACTTCTTCATGAGCATTTACCTCCCCTTGTGTTCACCTAAACGACTTGATTGCAACCTTTTCACAGCTGATAGAACATGTTGTTTACGTGCCTCCATTTGATTTGTCATTGACCTACAATACAGATGCCCAATGTGTTCTCATCCCATAGTACACATTTTGGGAGTACGATTATGTGTTGACTGTTTTGTTTTGACTGTCATGTTGTTTTTCACACTTGAATAAATGCCTATATGGGAATCCCTCACATCTGTTGGTTTAGTGGGAGTAGTATACTCTTTTGATACAGAGTATGAAAGATTTTATTATTCCACGGGATTTGATGATTTTTATCTTTGTCTCATTGCTTGACATAGCATTGTGCAAAACTATTGATTGGTAACCCATTGCACTTTTATCACAAGTGAAACACGTTTATTGAACATAATATTTAATCAGTTCAATAGTTTTATGTTGTGACAACCTTTCTTGTACAATACCACTGATAAACAATCACATTGTCTTAGGTCAAATTTAGCATCTAGAAGATCTGAGACTATTTGTCTAATAGTGATTCTAATGCCTGTAAGTCTGATAAACAACTGTTTTTGTGGTGGCATCAAAACTTGATATTAAGACGCATTCCTAAACCTACCTTGTCATCATCAAAGAATTGTCTGCTAAGTACAACGTAAGGCTATTTATAATTGTCTTTAACCACCGTAAATTTTGGTGATGTCAGGGATGGATGGTGATGAGTTGTCCTTCGGGGATGGGTGGTGAGGGGTGTTTTATCAGGTGGATGGTTGGTGATAGTTCTATTCTGCGGGGTGGATGTTCGGTGATGGGAATCTCGTGATGAGTGGTGATGGGTGTCTCAGGGGGATGGTTGTGATGGGTGTCCAAGGGGATGGGTGGTGATGGATGTCTCAGGGGATGAGTGGTGATGGATTCTCAGGGATGGGTGGGTGAGGGGAGTGGGGAAATTTCCTTCCAGGAGGGGGGTATCAGCCCTCTTTCAGCCCTGAGGGGACCAGCCCTCGTCAGAAGGGGTAAGCACTTGTTTACTGCTACCAGTATTTGATCAACAGATTCAGTAACGAGTATTTGCGACTGGTTCAAGCGAACCGCTGCTCCTAGCAGTCACAGTGTTGCAGAGTGTATTTAATTAAGAGACAGTACATCCGTTCACTTAGAGCAGGACAATTAAAGGAAAATCCTGCTCTCCACTGTTATTTACCATAGTAAAGATAGCGCATTGTTGTCTATGCTTAAGACAGCAAGAATCAAACATTCTGCTTTGCCTCATGGAGGTAAGTGGCACGCTCATCTAAGTCAGTTGTGAATTATTACTATGTATTGAAAACCACTAATGAATTCTAGCGAATTATGACCTTGTGAAAATAGGTAATTGACAATGTAGTAATAGCTTGTGTAATGGGACACTTGTTGTTGTTACAGTGAAACAGGTGTTTTACCACTAGTACAGTAGGTCTCAGAGACCAGAGTTTTGCGGCAGATAGCCGGTAACTCCAGTCCACAATAATTGTTGAATACTAAAAGGATACCAAAACATTTTGAATTTCATCCTCTGATGGGTCTGATCAAGAAATTTATTTTCATAATGTGTATAGTCTTGATTAATTATATCCATTTTCCAGACGTTTGTAAGTAATTCCAAATTTGACCCAAGATCATCAAAATCTATGTTTTATCTGAGTTTTAATCCAATAATACAACTGAATAGATTGTCTAATTGACTAATCTTAGTCTTAAAGACTGAAACTGAGTTTTGCAAACCAAAGCCATTTTAAATGGTCTATGATATCGGAAAAATTCAAGCACCACACTTAGAGTGTTTTAAAAAACACTGTACTGTTGGCTATAAAAAGCTGAGTTATATATGCTGCAAGTCAGTCAATGAAATCGAGTCAGACACTACTGACCTACTAACTAACTCATGGTCAATGACCATGATGGTACACAGTAACATGTGGCTGGTGTTTGTGGCTTGATTTTGCTGTGTATAGCCCTGGACCACTATGATTAATCGTAAGTAACGTTATACACATCATTCACTATACACCTAAATGTCATTGTATAATTGTAAAACACACATGAATCTAACTTCTACACATATATAAATGTACACTGTTAATATGTATTTAAAAGCTTACACTTTATATAATAAGTTCCTTTAATATAACCAGGTGTAACTTTAAGAAACAAACTTTAAACACAATCTTTTCTCTTAATTTCTGATCTAAAAACATATAAACACTACATGTAGTATATACAACACACGGACAAACTAAGGACATTACATGGGTTGTTGTTTGTCTTATTCAGGCAATTTTCGGGAGACGGAGACCTGTGAGCAGTGATGCCGGCGGAGCCAACCCCCTGTTTCTCTGTTCGGATGTGATCACGCCAGCTCCGCTTTTCTTGGTGAACGCTGGTTGAGCGCCCGTTTTTTCTTTTTCTTTGCTGCTCCATCCAGTGATTGAGTCGGGAGGGACTCATTTATACAGATGTTATTTTATTGTAAGAACACTAGTTTTAACAGAGCTTTTTTCGAAGGACCTTGAGCTCGTAGGTTATTTTAGTACACTGTAGTACACATATTTGACTGCACAGTGTGCCTTTATCCTGGTTCGAGCAACGACCATATGTTGAGTAAATGGGATACCAGTTAAGCTTAAAGAGTTTGTACTTAACTTAACAGACCACTCATCGCCTCACATGCCGTCCCTACAGACTAGGTCTTGGGAAGCCTGTCGAAGTCATCTCTCAACGGTCGGTAAAGATTTTATAATTTGTAAAGATTATAAATTACCCCAGTGGGTGTTATGTCAGCATATTTCATTCACTGATGGCTGACAAACTTACTTGGTGGACTCAATCCGCACGCTAACTGCCGACTATAAGTTGATTACAATACTCCTTTGCCCAAAAAAACCCCCTCATGACTGCGCAGGTCCCCCGTACAAAAATCTCGTGAACCTACCTTGCTCTTGGTAGCATGAGCTATGGTGCTCTTCGACACCTTAGACAGATATGGTGACTTGATATAAGCTGAAGTGTTCCTTGGATGTCCACGTCTTCCATAGTCCCAGGAATACGCACACTGGTACACTGTGTTCACAAGATTTTGTTATTTATTGTTCACAAGCTTGATCACAAAAGAAGCTGATCACTGACTTCTCTAAGTGATTTATTGAGTGTTTTATGAAGACAGTTTGTTCACACTAACGCACAGATCAGTACTTGAGTGGTTATCCTGGGCCGTCAGTGTCACTCATCAGTAGAATCAAAATAACCTGAAGACGCCACAGCAACCCTACGCCGTTACTGCCCCATGACAAAGGAAAAGCGACATAGTACTTTGCTTTCCTTGCCACATCCTCCATGATGTCAAGGCAGAATGTTTGAGATTCTTGCTGTCTTAAGCAAGAGACAACAATGTCCACTATCTTTCCTATGGTAATAAAGTGGAGCAGGATTTTCCTTAATTAGTCCTGCTAAAGCGTAAGAGATGTACTGTTCTCTTATATAAAATACACCTGCAACACTAGGACTGGCAAGACAGCGGTCGCGTGACCACGTCGCAATACTCGTACTGCATCTTTGACCATTACTGTATGTGCAGTAAACAGCTGCTTACCCCTGTCTGTAATAGGGGCTGGGCCCCTCCAGGGCCTGAAAAGGGCTGATACCCCCCTCCTGGAGAAAATTTTCTCCACACCCCTCACCACCCATACCCCTGAGTACAACACATCACCTCCCATCCCCTGAGACAGAATGAACGGTGTGCGACAACCCATCCCCCTTAGAACACCCATCACCAACCATTCCCCCTGAACACCGCATCACCACTCATCCCGAAGATATCCCATCAGTCGACCATCCCCCGAGAAACCTATCACCGACCCATGCCCCTGCAACACACCCTCACCACCATCCCTCTGAGACACTCAATCACCTCCACCCCTGACACACCCCCCAACACAACCCATTCCATGAGATTCCCCATGAGACACCCATCCACTGAGATTCCCATCACCACCCCTCCCCTGAGAAAATACTTTATAATCACTGTCAATCAACCAATATGCTTTCCGAGATCAGAATAACAATTTCCAACTAATTTTAGGTCACTGATAATGAATATCCTGGTTAAAATTGTTGTTTAGCTCTACTTTTCATATACATCTGTGTCCAGCAGATCCATAGACTGGGGTGTGTGATGTCAATTTATATATTGAGTATTTTGAGCCAAATACTTTTTAAACATATAATAAAATTCACTGAGGGCAAGCTGAAATATATGCATGTAAGCAATTATATTCCTGAACACCACAAATGAGTAGTTGTAAAGTTCTATCAATAAAGATGTGAGACCAAAACCTAATCATAGTGGTTTTATATTTATACCGCCAGATGCAACCTCACAACAGTTCCAGGAAACTACTGAAAATTGATTACTGTCGAGAAACCTTCCAGCTCCCCTCCCCAAACATTCTTACTGCTTGGTGATTTTTCAACCTAAGCATACAAAATGAGGAAGATGTACAAATTATGTTATAGCTGAAACAATCCCCGGAGGTAAGCATAATGAAAGGGCACACACCACATGAGTTACTAAGTCTGCATCGGAACAACACAACCTTAAGCCAGCAGATAGTGGAAGCCACAAGACTAAGAAAAACCAACACTTTGACCTTATTCTTCACAACAATGAGGACCCTGATGAGAGACATAAGAATATACAAAACAACTAATTCCGATCGACATCAGACCTAATTCCCCCGGGCAAGTCCAACGTACATGCATAGAGGTCCCTGATGCAGCAAAATGCATGTACCTGTGAAGGTGTCCGTCACAAAATACAACTTCAATAAGACATCAACTGGGACCAGGTAAATTATGCATGTCCAAATGAAAAAATGATGGGAAGATATCTTAAATGCGACCATGGCGATCCAAACCAGTGCCTTGAAAGGATCAACTTCCTAGCAGCTGAAGCATGCTCTAAGTCAATTCCCCATAAGAAGAAGAGCAGGAAGTAAACTGGAGAGCGCCATCGCAGAACAAGACACGCGCCATACCAATCTCTTACAAATACGGACGAAAGACACTAAGCTCCTCAGGAGTGCTAGAAATATCTGATACACGAAAGGAGAGGGCAGACCAGGGAAGTGGAAACTATCGAACTTAAGTTAAATGACCTCTAAAAAACCAGGGAGAGACAGGATGAGCTTAAAGCTATTAGTGAAATTAAAAAATTCGAAATATTTCTTTTTCATCTGCCAAAAACAAGCAAAAAAGCCACATCTAGTATCGAATCCTTACTCAGACAGGATGGACTCTTAACACAACATGACAACAACGAAATTAAGTGAAATACTGGAAATCCAGTACAACTCTGTTGTTTATAGAGCCTCTAATCAGGTCAGATGATCGACGACCAAAATGATTCTCATGAATGAGCTCATAACTCCATAAATGGAGGCCAGAATTTCCGACATTACCCGAACTCCGATAGACTGTCGGGGGAAATGCCTGGGGCGACATGCCCATGCATTCAGCCCGGCCCAGACTCGTAGAACCTCTGGTAATTCACTAAGTACTGCAAGAAACCCCGACTTTGCGTGCCCTAAGTAATCACTATGAGGAAGAGCTTGACATGGTGAAATCCACAAATCCACTTAAAACAACGGATAAAGCCCCACTACATAAAGGTGGCAGCAAAGTGCTTAGCTAAGAACTAAAGAACCAATGCTCTGACGTCCCACATCATCTAAATCTTTGGAAAGAAGTGCTGAGAGCAGGATTGCAAATCACCTGGATATCCCAAATCTTCTGCACAATCCAGGCCACATGGGTTCAGGCAGGTCGCTTCCTCCTCTTACAACTACTGGATCACTATGATAAGGCCTTTGGATGCACTGAAAGAAATCACGAATGGTAATGTAATATACACAGACTTTGCAAAGGCGTTGACAAAATGCCGATCATGGGCGTAATAGAGCTAAAAACTGCTAACAGGAATAACCTGGAAAGTGGGAGATGGATCTTCAATTCTTAACAAAAACGAACACAAAGAAGTAGTGGTCAAGCGTTAGAATCGGGAGGCTGCCAATGAAGAGCTCTGCTGCCACAAGGGCACAGTACTCGCCCCCCACCATAATTCCTCATCCTCAATCAGACATAGACAAGATATACGCCACAGCAACCGTACACCATTGCGATGAAAATCAGGATCTGCATGCGCTTGTTATCTCGGGGAACGCGGTTAACCTCCAGAAGATATAAAACAAAGTTTCCAGTGGGCAACGGTAAACAATAATGTTCAATGAGGACCAAATTCCAACTACACCGTTATGTGAAAACGTGGAGGAGATAATAACTAGCACAAGTATACTACAAACTCTGCCATCAAAAAAGAGCCAGAAAAAAAATGTATGGGACCTGGAGCATAATGTCTGGAAGGATCTCACTTTCAAGGATCACAACAGTGCCAGCGATCACAAGTGCAAAGAAAAATGATAGATGGATAATGAGAACGTTCAAAACGAGAGATTGCCAAGCCAATGATGATCCTTTTCCAATCACTTGTTCTCTTCTATTGCTGAATACTGCTGTACATTAACATCTCCATTCCAAAGGCAGTGTGAAAGGCAGATCTAGAGAGCGTACAGAGTTCCTTTTTACTGCATGTAAAGTCTGTCAAGCACCTCAACTAGCTGGAACGCTAGGAAGCACTTGTGACTTGTACTCGTTGGAACGCATGAGAGAGAGAGAATAGACATAAAAGGTAAACAGTCCCTCAAACCGGTCGATGTGTTCAGTCCATCACTCTTGTATAAGTGCACATAGGGCCAGAGAGGTGGTTATATACTGCGGTGAGATGGTTTAAGCAGGAGGAGGCGGGATCTTAGTGGGACCTGCCACTAAAGTAAGTAGTGTCTTTGTCCAAAGGTTTGGGCAAGCGTTGAAGTCTTTGTAACAAGATTCCATGATGTTGCAGTGTCTGAGATGTGATGAATGGTTTTGAAAACCGACAAGTTGAAGAATTGAGACACATATGCAACACATGGAATCTTTATTAAAGAAACGTTTCGCCCAAACCTTTGGACGATGACCTACTTACTTTAGTTGCAGGTCCCACTAAGATCCCGCCTCCTCCTGCTTCAACTCATCTCACCGCAGTATATAAGCCACCTCTCTGGCCCTATGCTGCACTTACTACAAGAGTGATGGACTGAACACATCGAATCCAGGTTGAGGGACTGATTACCTCATACTTCTACTCTCCTTACCCATTTCTACTTTGTATTGGACTGATGAAGCCACTGTGTGGCGAAACGTTTCTTTAATAAAGATTCCCATGTGTTGCATAAGTGTCTCAATTCTTCAACTCCTTTGTTTATGTTTGGTCTCAGTGTCGACGTACATCGTACTCCTTTGTTTATGAACATTAAAATGGTATAAAATACCGACAGGTTGTTAGGTAAGACACATATGCAACAGTTAGGTATCTTTATTTTGAAACGTTTCGCCTACACAGTAGGCTTCTTCAGTCGAGTACAGAAAAGTTGATAGAAGCAGAAGATACTTGAAGACGATGTAATCAGTCCATCACCCTTAAAGTTTTGAGGTGGTCAGTCCCTCAGTCTGGAGAAGAGCATTGTTCCGTTGTCTGAAACAATATGAAGTTGAGTGACGGAATCGGGCCTTATATAGTGCCAGGAGGTGAGACGTGAACATTAAAATGTATAAAATACCGACAGATTGTTAGGTAAGACACATATGCAACAGTTAGGTATCTTTATTTGAAACGTTTCGCCTACACAGTAGGCTTCTTTCAGTCGAGTACAGAAAAGTTGAAAGAAGCAGAAGATACTTGAAGACGATGTAATCAGTCCATCACCCTTAAAGTTTTGAGGTGGTCAGTCCCTCAGTCTGGAGAAGAGCATTGTTCCGTTGTCTGAAACAATATGAAGTTGAAGAGTGACAGAATCGGGCCTTATATAGTGCCAGGAGGTGAGACGTAGTTGATTTGGGAGGGCAGTCCTTCTCAAACCCAGCCGTTCTCACTAGTAGAGGTTGTCGAAGTAGATGGTCTGTACCAAGATACCCTTGTGTTGCAGTGTCTGACAGAATGAACATTAAAATGGTATAAAATACCGACAGATTGTTAGGTAAGACACATATGCAACAGTTAGGTATCTTTATTTGAAACGTTTCGCCTACACAGTAGGCTTCTTCAGTCGAGTACAGAAAAGTTGATAGAAGCAGAAGATACTTGAAGACGATGTAATCAGTCCATCACCCTTAAAGTTTTGAGGTGGTCAGTCCCTCAGTCTGGAGAAGAGCATTGTTCCGTTGTCTGAAACAATATGAAGTTGAAGTGACAGAATCGGGCCTTATATAGTGCCAGGAGGTGAGACGTAGGTTGGTTTGGGAGGGCAGGTCCTTCTCAAACCCAGCCGTTCTCACTAGTAGAGGTTGTCGAAGTAGATGGTCTGTACCAAGATACCCTTGTGTTGCAGTGTCTGACAGAATGAACATTAAAATGGTATAAAATACCGACAGATTGTTAGGTAAGACACATATGCAACAGTTAGGTATCTTTATTTTGAAACGTTTCGCCTACACAGTAGGCTTCTTTCAGTCGAGTACAGAAAAGTTGATAGAAGCAGAAGATACTTGAAGACGATGTAATCAGTCCATCACCCTAAAGTTTTGAGGTGTCAGTCCCTCAGTCTGGAGAAGAGCATTGTTCCGTTGTCTGAAACAATATGAAGTTGAAGTGACAGAATCGGGCCTTATATAGTGCCAGGAGGTGAGACGTAGGTTGGTTTGGGAGGGCAGGTCCTTCTCAAACCCAGCCGTTCTCACTAGTAGAGGTTGTCGAAGTAGATGGTCTGTACCAAGATACCCTTGTGTTGCAGTGTCTGACAGAATGAACATTAAAATGGTATAAAATACCGACAGATTGTTAGGTAAGACACATATGCAACAGTTAGGTATCTTATTTTGAAACGTTTCGCCTACACAGTAGGCTTCTTCAGTCGAATACAGAAAAGTTGATAGAAGCAGAAGATACTTGAAGACGATGTAATCAGTCCATCACCCTTAAAGTTTTGAGGTGGTCAGTCCCTCAGTCTGGAGAAGAGCATTGTTCCGTGTCTGAAACAATATGAAGTTGAAGTGACAGAATCGGGCCTTATATAGTGCCAGGAGGTGAGACGTAGGTGTGATTTGGGAGGGCAGGTCCTTCTCAAACCCAGCCGTTCTCACTAGTAGAGGTTGTCGAAGTAGATGGTCTGTACCAAGATACCCTTGTGTTGCAGCACAAGGGTATCTTGGTACAGACCATCTACTTCGACAACCTCTACTAGTGAGAACGGCTGGGTTTGAGAAGGACCTGCCCTCCCAAATCAACCTACGTCTCACCTCCTGGCACTATATAAGGCCCGATTCTGTCACTTCAACTTCATATTGTTTCAGACAACGGAACAATGCTCTTCTCCAGACTGAGGGACTGACCACCTCAAAACTTTAAGGGTGATGGACTGATTACATCGTCTCAAGTATCTTCCGCTTCTATCAACTTTTCTGTACTCGACTGAAGAAGCCTACTGTGTAGGCGAAACGTTTTCAAAATAAAGATACCTAACTGTTGGGATATGTGTCTTACCTAACAACTGTCGGTATTTTATACCATTTTAATGGTTCATTCTGCAGACACTGCAACACAAGGGTATCTTGGTAAAAGACCCTCTACTTTACAACCTCTACTAGTGAAGTGGCTGGGTTTGAGAAGGACCTGCCCTCCCAAATCAACCTACGTCTCACCTCCTGGCACTATATAAGGCCCGATTCCCGTCACTTCAACTTCATATTGTTTCAGACAACGGAACAATGCTCTTCTCCAACTGAGGGACTGACCACCTCAAAACTTTAAGGGTGATGGACTGAAATTTCATCGTCTTCAAGTATCTTTTGCTCTATCAACTTTTCTGTACTCGACTGAAGAACCTACTGTGTAGGCGAAACCTTTCAAAATAAAGATACCTAACTGTTGCATAAAGGTCTTACCTAACAATCTGTCGGTATTTTATACCATTTTAATGTTCATTCTGTCAGACACTGCAAACAAGGGTATCTTGGTACAGACCATCTACTTCGACAACCTCTACTAGTGAAAAACGGCTGGGTTTGAGAAGGACCTGCCCCCCAATCAACCTACGTCTCAAACCTCCCGGCACTATATAAGGCCCGATTCTGTCACTTCAACTTCATATTGTTTCAGACAACGGAACAATGCTCTTCTCCAGACTGAGGGACTGACCACCTCAAAACTTTAAGGGTGATGGACTGATTACATCGTCTTCAAGTATCTTCTGCTTCTATCAACTTTTCTGTACTCGACTGAAGAAGCCTACTGTGTAGGCGAAACGTTTCAAAATAAAGATACCTAACTGTTGCATATGTGTCTTACCTAACAGGTGAGACGTAGGTTGATTTGGGAGGGCAGGTCCTTCTCAAACCCAGCCGTTCTCACTAGTAGAGGTTGTCGAAGTAGATGGTCTGTACCAAGATACCCTTGTGTTGCAGTGTCTGACAGAATGAACATTAAAATGGTATAAAATACCGACAGGTTGTTAGGTAAGACACATATGCAACAGTTAGGTATCTTTATTTTGAAACGTTCGCCACACAGTAGGCTTCTTCAGTCGAGTACAGAAAAATTGATAGAAGCAGAAGATACTTGAAGACGATGTAATCAGTCCATCACCCTTAAAGTTTTGAGGTGGTCAGTCCCTCAGTCTGGAGAAGAGCATTGTTCCGTTGTCTGAAACAATATGAAGTTGAAGTGACGGAATCGGGCCTTATATAGTGCCAGGGGGAGACGTAGGTTGATTTGGGAGGGCAGGTCCTTCTCAACCCAGCCGTTCTCACTAGTAGAGGTTGTCGAAGTAGATGGTCTGTACCAAGATACCCTTGTGTTGCAGTGCTGACAGAATGAACATTAAAATGGTATAAATACCGACAGGTTGTTAGGTAAGACACATATGCAACAGTTAGGTATCTTTATTTTGAAACGTTTCGGGCCCACACAGTAGGCTTCTTTTAGTCGAGTACAGAAAAGTTGATAGAAGCAGAAGATACTTGAAGACGATGTAATCAGCCATCACTCTTAAGTTTTAGGTGGGCTCCCCATCGGAGAAGAGCATTGTTCCGTTTCTGAAACAA
>NW_026475767.1:0-10404 GCF_026875155.1 Cherax quadricarinatus
GAACATTTTTGTTCTCTGGTAGAACATGCTTTTTCTCGAAGTACGTGCGGTCTCTGCTAGTAAAATGCTGTACTCTGACAGTACAGTGCTGTTCTCTGACAGTACAGTGCTGTTTTTCTGGTAGTGATGTACTGCTTTCTGATAGAACAGTGCTGTTCTCTTGTAGTACAGTCCGGATCTCTGGAAGTACAGTGCTGTTCTGTGAAGTAAAAGGGGCTGTTCTGTGGAAGTACAGTGCTGTTCTCCGTTATTACGGGGCGCTCTCTTGTAGTGATTACTGCTTTCTGGTATACAGTGCTGTTTCTCTGGTAGTACAGTGCTGTTTCTGATAGTACAGTGCTATTCTCTGGTAGTACAGTGCTGTTCTCTGGTAGTACAGGTGCTGTTCTCTGGTTGTATAATGCTGTTCTCTGGTAGTACAGAACTGTTCTCTGGTAGTACAGAGCTGTTCTCAGGTAGTTCAGTGCGTTCTTTGGTAGTATAGTGCTGTTCTCTGGTATAACAGTGTTGTTCTCTTGTAGTACAGTGTTGTTCTCTTGTAGTACACGGCTGTTCTCTGGTCTTACAGGGCTGTTGTCTGGTAGTGCAGTGCTGTTCTCTGTTAGTACAGTTATTTTTTCTGGTAGTACAGTGCTGTTCTCTGTTAGTACAGTGCTGTTCTCTGTTGGTACAGTGCTGTTCTCTGGTAGAACAGTGTTGCTCTCTGGTAGAACAGTGCTTTTTCTGGAAGTACAGTGCTGTTCTCTGATAGTACAGTGCTGTTCTCTGGTTGTAATGTACTGCTTTCTGATAGTACAGTGCTGTTTTCTGGTAGTACTGGATGTTCTGTTGGTAGTACCGTGCTGTTCTCTTGTAGTACAGTCCTGATCCTCTGGAAGTACAGTGCTGTTCTGTGGAAGTACAGTGCTGTTATCTGGAAGTACAGTGCTGTTCTCCGTTATTACTGGGCTGCTCTCTTGTAGTGATGTACTGCTTTCTGGTAGTACAGTGTTGTTCCTTGTAGTGCAGTGTTGTTCTCTGGTAGTACATTGCTGTTCTCTTGCAGTACAGTGCTGTTCTCTCGCAGTACAGTGCTGTTCTCTGGTAGTACTGTTCTGTTCACTGGTAGTACAGTATTGTTCTCTGGTAGTACAGCGCTGTTTCTTGTAGTACAGTGCTGTTTTCTGTTAGTACAGTGCTGTTTTCTGGTAGTACAGACCTGTTCTTTGGTAGTACAGTGATGTTCTTTGGTAGTAACAGTTCTGTTCTCTGGTAGTACAGTGCTGTTCTCTGGTAGTACAGTGCTGTTCTCTGGTATAACAATGCTGTTCCCTGGTAGTACAGTGCTGTTTTCTGGTATTACAGGCTGTCCTCTGGTAGTACAGTGCTGTTCTTTGGTAGTACAGTGCTGTTCTCTGGTAGAACAATGCTGTTCTCTGGTAGTACAGTGCTGTTCTCTGGTATTACAGGCTGTCCTCTGGTAGTACAGTGCTGTTCTTTGGTAGTACAGTGCTGTTCTCTGGTAGAATAATGCTGTTCTCTGGTAGTACAGTGCTGTTTTCTGGTATTACAGGGCTGTCCTCTGGTAGTACAGTGCTGTTCTTTTGGTAGTACAGTGCTGTTCTCTGGTAGAACAATGCTGTTCTCTGGTAGTACAGGGCTGTTCTCTGGTAGTACAGTGCTGTTTCTTTGTAGTACAGTGCTGTTCTCTGGTAGAACAATGCTGTTCTCTGGTAATACAGGGCTGTTCTCTGGTAGTACAGTGTTGTTCTCTGGTAGTAGAGCGATGTTCTTTCTCATATCCTGTCTTTACGGCAATTTAATACTACAGTGCTGTATATATGCTGATGGCTTGTTTTAATTCCTATTTTAGTGACTAAGCATTTATTATCTAGTGATAAAGAGGTTACAGGCAACCTTAATAACCCTATTTTAATCTTTAGGCTTTAGACCCTAATAATCAACTAACCAAGGCAAATTTCATTTTGCTGCTGACCAGTGAAGTAGGAGAACTGGTTACTGTTCCAAACACCTCACACATACATTATCACTTTCGCTACTTATAGATTCTGAGCATCGTCTAATTTCTCCAGCCTCTGTTCAGTGTACTGTTCAGTGTTGACTCTGTCATTAGGTACATTGTTGAATTTGCCTCTGAGAAGGTCATCAATCTGAGCTTCATTATTAATACTATCTACAAAATTCTCACACTTTCACAAATATGTCTTTCCTTGTTATTACAGACCTTGTTTTAGCAACTTGCTATTTTTGAACATAGTCTTACATATGGTGTAAGTACACTAGGTCGTGTGTTATGTTCCTGGACACAGCACTGTGGAGAGGTTTGGAACTTAATTTTTTGATGCGTATGCCCTGTGAGAACTTGGATCGTGTTTTGAAGTAGAACACAGTATGTCTCGGGGTTGACTTTGATTCATTTGGGTGGTGTTAGCTTTAACTTACACTAGGTTTATTAGACACTTATCTCTGCACTGTCTTGTGTTAACTCGGTCTCAAAATTCATTTGTTTTACTTCTGTAAACCTAGTATTTCCTAAGCTTCGTAGACTCAAGTTGTGCTATGATTTTTTTTTTATATTTTATGTAAAACAATATAAATTACATGGTGGTATAAAATATTAAATAACACCACAATACAGGATCTGGACAAGATTATTGAGAATCATATCACAAGTGCAAGAGAAAAATATATGAAAACCCAATTCAAAATATGAAAGTGTAACAAACACGCAAAATGCATACACACCATTCACTGACACACATTATACAAAATGATAAAATTCTGACTCATTACACACAAACTGCTGGGGGGGGGACCCCCCCTTAAACCTATCTATAATAAACCCACATCATTCGCACACGTATTGATCACAGAAGTGATCAAGCATAAATTTATGTAACTTTATATATACATGCAACTGTTTATGGCGATTTTACTTAAAACAAATTCTGGTAATTATCCGTCAACATTACTCTATAACAAAAATAAGCATTACACAAATTACATAAGCGTATAAAGCATCAACAACTGCAAGATTTTTACAGCATACGTTGCATCAGCAACCAAACTTAATACCATTACAAAAGTGATGGAAAAACAAATCATGTAAAACCAAATATAAAAGCCAACTAAGAGGAAATAAATTCCCTACAAAATTACAATAAATACTACGAAAATACATACCAGAAAAATTATCTTTGCAAAAACTGGTAGACCAACATGGACAGTGACTTCTATAACTCCCTTTTAATCACAAGGCTCTAATTTAAACAAATCTTGTGCTTATCAAAACCTTTCACACAAAACTTACATGTCAACACAGCACCTACTCAGTACATACCTTCCCGACCCTCACATTCCTTCGCAAGTCTTTACCTTATACACTCTCCCTCCGAAATACTAATGTCAACCCGCTTATGAAGGAAACCAGTTCTTTACGTATAATTAGCTCGCCAAATGAATGAGGCCATTGACCGAAATTTTTTGCAGTAGGTCTCCGGAAAACGTGCCCTCCACTGTCCCCGTAAATAAGTTTGTTCCTGCAAACCGTTCTATATATGCCTGCCGCAATTGCCCTAATTCTAATTCCCCCCGCCATGTCCCTCATCCCCCAGGAAATATACAGAAAATCCGCCACTACATACATAATCGCCCTTTTCACTTCCCTTGAGACCCCGCGTACTTCTAATGTTAAGGCTCGCAGGGTCTCTACATTACCCCCACCCATCAACCTAAAAACCTTCGCTAACCACACCCTTACCTCCCTCAACTCTTCACAGAAATAAACAGCATGAAAAGCTGTTTCCTGTTCTCCACAGTGATCGCAGGTCTGTTCCCTCACCAGTCCCATTGAACACAAAACAGCTTTCGATGCTAATATCCCCATCATAAATCTATAGACAAACTCCTGTACTCTCGGCATTAACTTAAGCTTTCGAAAGTCATTCCAGATCATCCCCCAATCATACAAGGGATAAACCGATACCCCCTGTATGATTTCCTGCATCCTGCTCATCGTCACCAAACGCCCCACCCTAAGTTTTTTCCACCTCCTAATCAATAACAATAACCTCAGCATATCCTCGCATTCAATTAATTCTTTTCCGCTCCACCATCTCCGCACATCCTCCATCACTTTCCCCACTCTAACCCCTCTTTCCCCCCCTCCCTAACGAACCTCTGTTTCACATATAGGGCCTTCTACTCTCGGCCCCAACGCTAAAAGGCCTACTCCTCCACTGTGTATATTTAACATCACCACCTCCTTGCTCAGCCATGCCCTCCCGAAACTCCAAGCATAACGTAATGCCCTCCTCTGAATTTCCTGTACGTCCTAAGTCCGCAATGGATACACCACAGCCATACTCCACACTTTACTATAAACCAATGAATTTACGATTATCGCCCGCTGTTGTAAGGTGACGTCCCCCGCCCGTAAACTCTTTAACCTTTTTACTGTCTTCTCCACCACCACCTCCGAATTCACCTGCCTAGCCTCCCGCGCATGTCATGTATATAACTCCACAAATTTTTAGCCTAACCACCACTTCCCACCCAAACTCCAACCCCAAGGCCCCCCCCCCCACCCAGGAACCCACCTCCAGCAGACTGATTTGCCCTGTTCACCCGCATTCCAGATGCCCTCCCGAAAAGCTCCAACACACTTTCCACTGTACGCAATCCCTCCACTCCGGCTATCAGAACAGTGGTATCGTCCACATACCCCACCACATCTATACACCCATCCTTCTCCCCATTTAAAATCCCCCTCCCCTCACCGAGCCCATAAAATGGATGCTGCATACACGCAAACAAAATTTGAGAAAGGGGACACCCCTGTCTCAATCCCCTCTCCATCCAGACAGGCCTACCCAACCTGCCATTAATTTGTACCTGCACCATTGCAGATGAATACATTGTATCAACCCACCTCACCACTCCCATGCCAAAACCGAGATGCAACAAACTAGCCCTCAGAAAGTTCCTATCCACACAGTCGTATGCATTTTCCCAATCAATACCCAAAACCCCTCCCCCGTTGCAACCTCCAAAAAACCCCCTAATGCGGCCATGCCCATCTCTCATGCTTCTGCCTGGAATACCCATCTGTCTCTTATGAATAACCCCACCTAACACCTTCTTCATCCTATTGCCCAGTATCTTTGCGAAAATCTTGTATCAGCACACATTAGCGAAATAGCTCTGTACGCATTCAGTACCCCTTCCTCTTTCTTTTGCGTACTAACACGACTACACCCGTTCGCTGAGTCTGTCCTAACTGTCCCTCCCGTCGCATACAATTCATGACCCTCACCAGACAGTACTTAATGTGCTCCCATTGAATTCTATAAAAATCATTTGAAATCCCATCTATACCCGGTGCCTTCCCAGTACTCATGTTGAACACAGCCCCCCTCAACTTTCCCCATGCTAATCTCACCTCCCATCCCCATGCCCTCCTCTCCACGTGACCCTAACCCTCTCCCCCCCACACCTCCTCAATAGCATCGCCTTCCTCCTCCTTCCCCCATTATTTTACATTACTGCGTTATTTTGCCTTGATGCTGGTGAGGCTCTTGATCGAAGGAGCTGGACTAAACCTCCCCTTCCTGGATCGAATCTGAGTGCCTCCCCTTTCCTCTGGTGTTATATGACCCTTACGATTTAACGTTTAACCCTAATTAAAATAAAACATTTCTGAAAGTCATCCATATTTAATGACTGATGCATCTTATGTAATGTACGCAACTTATTATTTAGTTCAGGATGTAGGGGAATAAATATGGTTGGATTCTGTTCAATAACTGGAGAAGGTCTCTTCTGATGTGTTGTCCTCAAAAGAATCTCTAAATTAATTTTATGTTGTGTGAGTTTTAATTGCCAATTTTACCAGTGAAACTGGTGTGAGTGAAACTGGTGTGAGTGAAGCTGGTGTCATGAAACTCGTGTGAGTGAAGCTGGTGTCAGTGAAACTCGTGTGAGTGAAGCTGGTGTCAGTGAAACTGGTGTGAGTGAAACTGGTGTGAGTGAAACTGGTGTGAGTGAAGCTGGTGTCAGTGAAACTCGTGTGAGTGAAGCTGGTGTCAGTGAAACTGGTGTGAGTGAAACTGGTGTGAGTGAAACTGGTGTGAGTGAAACTGGTGTGAGTGAAGCTGGTGTGAGTGAAACTCGTGTGAGTGAAGCTGGTGTCAGTGAAACTGGTGTGAGTGAAACTCGTGTGAGTGAAGCTAGTGTCAGTGAAACTGGTATGAGTGAAGCTGGTGTCAGTGAAACTGGTTATCTGGAGGTTATTCCTGGAGGTTATTCCGGGGATCAACGCCCCCGCGGCCCGGCCCGGTGTGAGTGAAGCTGGTGTGAGTGAAACTGGTGTGAGTGAAGCTGGTGTTAGTGAAGCTGGTGCCAGTGAAACTGGTGTGAGTGAAACTGGTGTCAGTGAAACTGGTGTCAGTGAAACTGGTTATCTGGAGGTTATTCCTGGAGGTTATTCCGGGGATCAACGCCCCCGCGGCCCGGCCCGGTGTGAGTGAAGCTGGTGTGAGTGAAACTGGTGTGAGTGAAGCTGGTGTTAGTGAAGCTGGTGCCAGTGAAACTGGTGTCAGTGAAACTGGTGTCAGTGAAACTGGTGTCAGTGAAACTGGTGTGAGTGAAGCTGGTGTGAGTGAAACTGGTGTGAGTGAAACTGGTGTGAGTTAAACTAGTGTGAGTGAAACTGGTGTGAGTGAAACTGGTGTGAGTGAAATTGGTGTGAGTGAAACTGGTGTGAGTGAAACTGGTGTGAGTGAAATTGGTGTGAGTGAAACTGGTGTGAGTGAAACTGGTGTGAGTGAAATTGGTGTGAGTGAAACTGGTGTGAGTGAAACTGTGTCAGTGAAATTGGTGTGAGTGAAACTGGTGTGAGTGAAACTGGTGTGAGTGAAATTGGTGTGAGTGAAACTGGTGTGAGTGAAACTGTCAGTGAAATTGGTGTGAGTGAAACTGGTGTGAGTGAAACTGGTGTGAGTGAAACTGTGTCAGTGAAATAACTGCTGAATGTCTCTTCTGATAAGAAATAAATCACTGCTTACTTTATTTTGTTATCCTACGTAGGTCAGATCAACATTATGTACTTAACGTGCACATAACATGTGCTTGATCTTAAGACCATTGTAAAAAAAAATTATTATATTTTCAAATTAAAATAACACTTAATTATTACTTATTCACTTACACATTTACTTAAACACTGATCCATCTTAGAGAAACGTTTAGAGAGATTTTTGCCTGTGTAGGTTCCATTTTGTCTTGTTTTATGGAAAAACTGGGTAACTTGAAATACTGATTTTTATGCAGTAATTTGTGTCTCATTCACCTGGTTTCACCCTTCAACGTTTAGAGGTTAATAATGTAATTCTGAGCCACTTCAAATTTAATGTGCTTGTGGATTTTAGGATATTTTATTGTCCCTGAGATAAGAAGTTGCTCTTCAAAGTTAGTGTTTCTTAGCGAAAGACTTAAGTTAATTTTGAACTGTATATGTCCTAATTTGCCATTTTTATTGGATAAATTAGGATACTGGTGTCGATTTCATAACATGGGAATATTTTTCTGAGTCTCTTCAACACTTCACTGCTAAAATTTAACGGCATTAGAAACTTCTACTGCACTCTGCACTATTCTTATTGTATGCGCTGAGGCCCAGGAGCTCGAGTTATGCAAGACAGGAATGTCTTCCCAGGAGAGCTCAGCGACAGATATATATCTAGTTGTTGTCATTATTATATTCACTGTGTGGAGGTAGACAGTGAGTTGGAAGCTCAGGGGATTTAGTGTAACTATTTGGTTTTCTTTGATTACGAGTTTCATTTATGTATCTTGTTATTTCCGGTGCTTAATGTTTCGAGTCTTATAATAGACTGAAGTTCTTTTGTTACAGGTATTCATTCTTTTCTATTATAGTCTTCAGGTCAAGGGATGATTTAAATAAAATATCCCTCTTTTTTTTATATTTTATTTAAAACTCAGGTACAAAAATATATGGGTACATAATCAATATGTAACAAGATACAGGCAGTGAACAATAATCAACTGTGACTACACAATACTGAAGAAGCACATATATGATGACAGAACTGGCTGCTGCACTCAAATCAAACACCGCTTGTACGTACTGTGCTTCACATGAAAAGGTGGTCACATATACACATATATATACATATATATACATATATATACATATATACATATATACATATATACATATACACATATAATATTATATATAATATATATATATATATACATATATATACACATACACATACATATACACACACATACACATACAACCCACCCAGTAAAGCTTACACTCCCCCCCCCCATGAAAACGTGCCACTTTCACCTTAAATACACAGTGACAAAACTCTTATACATACACATTTGCAAAAGCATTAAAAACTTCAATGACAATATATATATATATAAACACAATCCAGCCAGCTAAACGGCTGACACTACTTACTTAGCTCTGTGTACTTAGCTCTGTGAAGACCTGTTCGTGTGCTCTTGAGTGGTGACCTGTACTTTGAGTGCTGACCTGTACTTAACTCTGTGAAGAAGTGTCTTGTTTGCTCCCGTGAACTGAACCAAGATGCCCTCCATCGAGCAACTTTGCCAGCAACTTAAGGAAGAATTGAAGGCAGCGAAGATGGAGATACGGCGATTGACCGAGGAAAACAAGAGGATTCGTAGTAGTCCTCCTGTTTCGAGTCCTCAGGTCAAGAAGGGATCGTGGTCAGTGGCTGGACAGCAGGGGACGACGAAGTTGACGATCAAGAAGACGAATGGAAAGCCAGAAACGATGAAGAAGAAAGAGACTGCTGTGGAAACTCCCGTGGAAACCTCCAACGCATTCTCGGTGCTACCCGACGAATGTGAGTCTACTAGGGGATCGTCACGGAACGAAAGGAAAGGGAAAAGAATATTTTTTGTTTTTGGGGGATAGCCAGGTTAGATACATGGTGGGCATTCTGCTTGAAGGACAGGATAGGAGACAAAGGGATGCTTCCGGGGGCGGGAGGGAGGACATTGTTACCGGGCTTGACAACATCATGAACGTAATGGGATCAATCCTATTATTTGCCTAGTGCTGGAGGCAAGATTAGGCAAGCGTAAAGTGGGATTTAGTTAGAAGTTCAGGACAGCTATAGACATGATTAAAAAAGGGGGGGCGCCCTGTTATTTTGCTTTTTCCAAGAAGAGGTTTTGGTTAATAAGGGTTTTCCCAGAGAAATTGGATTAATTGTTGGCGGGATAAACACTGTAAGGATAATGCAACCTTTCATTGACAACTGGAAAACTTCTATGGCCGAAATGCATGTATCCAGGGATGGGGTTCACTTATCCGGGGCATGTGGGTTTTCTTGTAACCAGTTGAGGGGGGTTAGGATTTTAAACTAGGATTATTAGAGGGGGGGGTTTTTTCAGAAAACTGTGAAGTCGCAGGGTACTAATAGAGTACTGGGAAACTTTTAAAGGCAAAATGAGGGGATTTTGGAAACCCAGTGGCACTAATTACAAGGCAGTAATAGGTTTGTGGAATAATAGAAAAAAACAGGAAGGGTAAAGAAGAGGAGGGGCATTAAAAGTTTATTACCAAATACGCATGCTAGGGAAAAAAATGGGCATTGAGACTATTTCTATGCAGGTAACAAGATGTATTTGCCATTACTGAACGTGGTTTAACAAAAAGTCGGGGCAGCCGCAAATGTCCCCTTCAGGGTTTTTAAAATTTTTCCAAGTAGAAAAGTATCGGAAGGGGGGGGGGGTGGCATTTTAGCCGAGTCGCTTGAACGTTTTCATAAAAACGGGTATTAATCTGGTAACACATAAGAGTCTGTTTGGATAGAATTTTCAGGGGGCATGAAAAATTAATTTTTGGTGTGATATACCGTCCCCCAAATTTAATAGGGACCAGGGGAGACTCAGGAGGAAATGTTAGGGCCAAAGGCACATAAAGTAAAATTCTAGGGGAAATTTAACTTTAGCCATATTATTGGAAAATTTTTGACTGGGGGAATTTTGAAAAATACATTTCTTAGAAGTAGTTCAGGATTTTTTTTGAACAGTTTGGGGACAGAAACCCACAAGGGGAAATAACCGTTGACTTAGTTCTGGGAAACAATGAAACCCTTTTAATAATTTAGAAGTTTCAGAGGAAATGGGGGCTAGCGACCACAAAACAATTACATTTAAAAAATTTAATGGAAGTATGAAGTAGGGAAACTAGAACATCCCAGATTTTCGCTTACAGATTACGAGGGGTTAGAGAACACTTATCACTGTTGACTGGGGGGGAAAGAAGAGAGCTTCAATAGAAGTTTTCTGAACACAAAACAGCTGCTCAAAGAACGTTTTTCCCTTTTTTAA
>NW_026475768.1:0-10584 GCF_026875155.1 Cherax quadricarinatus
AAAAGACAGTAAAACTATTACAAAGATAGGTAATCGTCCCTCAACCTAGGAGTAGGTGCGAACAGCCCCATAGTCGTGGAGATTTCTGAAGCAGAAGAAAGAATCCTGGCGCTTATATAGTAACGTCAGGTGAAGCAGACGAGGGCAAATTCACTGGTAGGGGGGGATTCCCCAGTGGAAGTAGGTCCTTCCCAAAGAGATGGGTTAGTTGTAGAAGTATTTTTGTCGTAGTCGTGAAGGTTATGTACATGTCCTCAGAATTAAGATTCCATGATGTTGCAGTGTCTGACAAGTTGTGTACGAATGGTATATAATACCGACAAGATGAGAGTAAGACACATGTGCAACCCATCTGGGTATCTTTATTGTACACGTTTCGCCTTTCCAGTGGCTTCATCAATAAAAATTTCTAGGACATAACTTGAAGACAGTAGAACTATGTACAGAAGATGAGGTAATCAGTCCCTCAACCTAGGAGTAGGTGCGAACAGCACCATAGTCGTGGAGATTCTGAAGCAGAAGAAAGAATCCTGGCGCTTATATAGAAACGTCAGGTGTAGCAGACGAGGGCAAATTCACTGGTAGGCGGGATTCCCCAGTGGAAGTAGGTCCTTCCCAAAGAGATGGGTTAGTTGTAGAAGTAGTTGTCGTAGTCGTCAAGGTTATGTACATATCCTCAGAATTAAGATTCCATGATGTTGCAGTGTCTGACAAGTTGTGTACGAATGGTATATAATACCGACAAGATGAGAGTAAGACACATGTGCAACATCTGGGTATCTTTATTGTAGACGTTTCGCCATCCAGTGGCTTTATCAATACAAATTCTAGGACATAATTTGAAGACAGTAGAACTATGTACAGAAGATGAGGTAATCAGTCCCTCAGAATCTCCCCGACTATGGTGCTGTTCGCACCTACTCCTAGGTTGAGGGACTGATTACCTCATCTTCTGTACATAGTTCTACTGTCTTCAAGTTATGTCCTAGAATTTGTATTGATAACGCCACTGGATGGCGAAACGTCTACAATAAAGATACCCAGATGTTGCACATGTGTCTTACTCTCATCTTGTCGGTATTATATGCCATTCGTACACATATCTGAAATGCGTAGGGAGACACTGGTCAGAGAAATAGCAAGCATCGAACTTAAGCTAAAAGAATCCTTTAGGAGTCAGGAATCGCGGGAAGAACTAAAAGCCATAAATGAAATCGAAAGAAACCCAAAGTATTTCTTCTCCTATGCCAAATCAAAATCGAGAACAACGTCCAGTATTGGGCCCCTACTTAAACAAGATGGGTCCTACACAGATGAGAGCAAGGAAATGAGTGAGCTACTCAAGTCCCAATATGACTCAGTTTTTAGCAAGCCGCTAACCAGACTGAGAGTCGAAGATCAAAATGAATTTTTTATGAGAGAGCCACAAAATTTTGATTAACA
The DNA here is from genome assembly GCF_026875155.1 of Cherax quadricarinatus. Taxonomy (NCBI): domain Eukaryota; kingdom Metazoa; phylum Arthropoda; class Malacostraca; order Decapoda; family Parastacidae; genus Cherax; species Cherax quadricarinatus. The sequence continues at coordinate 1,444 of NW_026475768.1, forward strand.
CAGGCCTATCCGATGTTACTGACGCCAAATGGACTTCGAACTGGCGATAATGACATGCCCATGCACTCTGCGCCAGGGCCAGACATGGAACTCTGTGTTATCAAGAACTGCAAGAAGCCCCTATCACAGCTTTTCCATTATGGAGAGGAGCATGGACAGGGGTGGCCCTCTTTACAAAACAACAGACATAGCCCCACCCCACAAAGGGGGCAGTAAAGCAATAGCAAAGAACAAACAGCCATACACTAACTTCCATACATAAAAATCTTTGAAAGGGTCTAAGAAGCAAGATCCCCACCCATCTAGAAACCACAGTTCACACCCAGGGAAACAGGGGTTTAAAAACAGGTCGCTCCTGTCTTCTCAACTATTGACACTACGACATCCTAAATGCAAGAAGACAAAAAAAGCAGAAATAATATAAAGATTGCAAAAGCCTCGAACAAGTGGACCATGGTAATGGCACAAAATGCGTGCTAAAGGAATAAAGGAAAAAGTCGGTCGATGGATTTTAAATTTCCACTAAAAAGAACACGGGAGAGTAGTCGTCAAAGAGTAAGCCGAGGAGTATGGTGAAAAGCTCTGTTCCACAGGCACAGTACTAGCTCCCATCTTGTTCCTCACCTCAATCCGACATAGAAAAGGATGTCAGCCACAGCACCGTGTCTTCCCTTTGCAGATGACACCCGAATCTGCATGACAGTGTCTTCCATTGCAGACACTGCAAGGCTCCAGGCGGACATCAACCAAATCTTTCAGGGGGCTGCGGAAAACAATATGAAGTTCAACGATGAGAAATTTCAATTACTCAGATATGGTAAACATGAGGAAATTAAATCTTCATCAGAGTACAAAACAAATTCTGGGCCACAAAATAGAGCGAAACACCAACGTCAAAAAACCTGGGAGTGATTATGTCGGAGGATCTCACCTTAAAAGGACCATAACATTGTATCAATCGCATCTGCTAGAAAAATGACAGGATGGTTAATGAGAACCTTCAAAACTAGCGGGGCCCCAAGCCATGATGACACTCTTCAGGTCACTTGTTCTATCTAGGCTGGAATATTGCTGCACACTAACAGCACCTTTCAAGGCAGGTGAAATTGCCGACCTAGAAAATGTACAGAAAACTTTCACGGCCCGCTAACGGAGATAAAACACCTAAATTTAAATGGGAGGCGCTTGGGGTTTTCTAAACCTGTATTCCCTGGAACGCGGGAGGAGAGATACATAAATTATATACACCTGGAAAATCCTAGAGGGACTAGTACCGAATTTGCACACGAAAATCACTCACTACGAAAGCAAAAGACTTGGCAGAACGATGCACCATCCCCCATTGAAAAGCAGGGGTGTTACTAGCACGTTAAGAGCCCAATACAATAAGTGTCAGGGGCCCGAGACTGTTCAACTGCCTCCCAGCATACATAAGGGGGATTACCAACAGACCCCTGGCAGTCTTCAAGCTGGCACTGGACAATCACCTAAAGTCAGTTCCTGATCAGCCGGGCTGTGGCTCGTACGTTGGTTTGCGTGCAGCCAGCAGCAACAGCCTGGTTGATCAGGGGCTGATCCACCAGGAGGCCTGGTCACAGACCGGGCCGCGGGGGCGTTGACCCCCGAAACTCTCTCCAGGTATCCAGGTACAAGAAGAAACCTACAGGGATGAGATTAAATTCATGATGGATGGAAAAATTGTGAAAGGCTCAATAATAGAAAAGCTGGGGCTGTATTTAGAGGATGATGTAATTGGGTGCAGAGGCAGGTTACAAAATGCTGAATTGGGGGAATATGCTAAGCACCCTATCTTGCTGCCCAAAACTCATCACCTGACAACCTTGATTTGTCTTTAATGCCCATAATAACGTGATGCACGGTGGGGTACAGGATACCTTAAACTGTATTCGGGAAACCTTCTGGATTCCACAAGGACGGCAAAGTGTAAAAGGGGTTATCAAGTCGTGTGTAATATGTCGCCGGGTGGATGCCAGAACCTACATGTACCCAGGTCCTCCACCATTCCCCAAGGAACGCGTGCAGTTGGTAAAACCATTTGATGTGACCGGAGTGGACTATAGTGGGCCAATCATTTTAACAGGTACTTCAGATGTTGTCCCCTTGAAGGTGTATGTATGTCTATTTACTTGTACAGCTACTAGGGGTGTTCATCTAGAAGTGGCTCAGGACTTGTCTGCAGAACAGTTCATACAGCTGTTCCGGAAATTTGCAGCTAGACGATCCTGTCCAAGATTGATGATCTCAGATAATGCCACCAATTTTGTAGCGGGTGCTCAACACTTGATGAAATTAGGATAGGATTTCGTTCGGATTTTTAACTCCGGAGGGTTAGCCACCCAGGATAACCTAAAAAAGTCAGTGCGTCATCGAGGACTGTCTAACTTATTTCCATTGGGGTCCTTAATCTTGTCCCCCAGGATGCGACCCACACCAGTCGACTAACACCCAGGTACCTATTTGCTGCTAGGTGAACAGGACAACAGGTGTAAGGAAACGTGTCGAAATGTTTCCACCCGCCGGGAATCGAACCCGGGCCCTCCGTGTGTGAAGCAGGAGCTTTAGCCACCAGAGTGATGATGTACAGTCTTTGTTGACCCAGCGAGGGTGTGTCTGGAAATTTATTACTCCCAGAGCCCCTTGGCAGGGAGGACTGTACGAAAGAATGATAGGTACAGTGAAAAGATGTCTTCGTAAGGTGCTACACAGGAAAAAGAATTGATTTGGAGGAATTCCGGGCAGTGTTGGTGGAGGCAGAGAATCGAGTGAACAATCGCCCTCGTCATACATGAGCGACACTCCTGACGCGGAGATACTGACTCCCTCACACCCAATATGTGGACAAAGGTTAGAAGCTGCACCTATCTATAGAGATAATCCAGGGAAGTGATGAGGATTACAATAACGGACTGTGTTGAGTGACAAGTTCAAGATGTTAAATAAGGTAATTATTCATTGGTCTGATGTGTGGCTAAAGAATATCTTCTTACCTACGTGAACACTTTATGGTGCGCCAGAGGCAGTAAACCGACAGAACATTCAACCAGGTGACATTTGTTAATTGATACTGAACAACATCGAACATTGTGGACTCCCGGTTCAAGGTAGTTACATTATACCCAGATGCACAAGGTGTTGTCAGAAACGTCAAAGTGTTGTGTCGTGGTCAGGAAAGTTTGCGTACCATTAATAAATTAATTCCCTTAGAATTAAATGGTGTTCAATCCAGTGCACATGGAAACCTAAGGGAAAGTGACACGAGTGATATTGAAGACACTGACTGGGTAATGCAAGAAGAAACTGTAGTAAGACCCACTAGGAAAACAGCAGCGCAATCTAGAGAGGGCTGGAATCGTCTCCTAGAGGAAGACGCAATTTAAGTCGTCTAACAACGACTTCCGCCCGGCCGCAGTGTGGAAATTATTTAATTATTTAAATGCTATAGTGTCTAATAAGTGTTTAATGTGCCGATATGAGTCAAAAATGTATTTGAAAATAGAGTAGAACCAAGAGTTCCCTTTGCGCATGCGCGGATGTGCGGGGGAAAGAGGCGGGTTTGTTTTGAAGGTGGTGAGGAAGCTGGGAAAGCATGGAACCACGAATTTGGCATTCACGGCGGCTTAAGGATTAATATAGGCCTCATTTCGTAATAGGAAGTGTCGTAACTGTTCCTGGTGGAGAGTGAGGGAACGTGATTTATGGGACCAAGGTAATAGAGTGTAAAATGAGTGAATAAGGGTAGGACCGAGGGTGACTGGCGTGTCGCCATGGACTGTGTCCCGGGGAAAATTACCCTTGGTTTAATCATCACTCATCGGTCTCAGATCTTAATGGAGTGATCTCTAATGTGTATAATAATTATGAGCCATTAAATCGTCTTTTGAATTGTAATGTAATTAATGATAATAACGCTAAGTTAAGAGAATGCGTGAAGTGAAATAAGTCGTTTTGCTCCGAGTGAACACGTTAGACCTCGTTGTTCCCGAGACGAGGAAAGTGAAGCTCCTTGAGTCACGACTTCTAAAGCGGGACAAACCAACGAATACCTCGTCCTGCTGGAATGAGAACCGTGTCGGTGTAGCAGGACATCGAAATGAGATGGTGAATGGAAGAAATAAGGAGTATCAATCACCCACAGTTAAGTAACCCTTCTAGTTATAACAGACTTATGCTGGCCAGTTGGGTTATGTTGTAATTAGATAGGTTATGAGTGATCCAGCTACATCAAGTGAACACCAGAGAACAGCTGGTAAGTGGTGGGATTATGTACAAATGTTTTTCCTTGATGGATGTATCCATGTGTATCCTACCCCCCCTCTTCATTCAGCTAAACTAATATAATATATACAGTCCACAATTAATTAGTAGCACCGTACTTGTGGGTGCTATCCAATCCATACTGGTCTCGGATAGATATGGATAAAATTTGGAGGTCGAAGGGGCCACCTGTAGTGACCAGAGGTGGTTAAGTTTTCTCACATGTCTACACGGGGTGACTACGGTAAACAATATGGTTGTCTCCCAATGAGATTACTTGTATGTATATAATGTTGAGGTACATACAGATAAGCACCCTAGAAAATTTTCCATAATCTGTATGTACCTCAACATTATATACATACGAGTAATCTCATTGGGAGACAACCATATTGTTTACTGTAGTCACCCCGTGTAACATGTGAGAAAACTTAACCACCTTGGTCACTACAGGTGGCCCCTTCGACCTCACAATCTTATCCATATCTATCCGAGACCAGTATGGATTTTAATAGCACCCACAAGTACGGTGCTACTAATTAATTGTGGACTGTATATATTATATTAGTTTAGCTGAATGAAGGGGGGGGTAGGATACACATGGATACATCCATCAAGGAAAAACATTTGTACATAATCCCACCACTTACCAGATGTTCTCTGGTGGTCACTTGATGTAGCTGGATCACTCATAACCTATCCAATTACAACATAACATAACTGGCCAGCATGAGTCTGTTATAACTAGAAGGGTTACTTAAAATGGGGGGGATTGATACTCCTTATTTCCTCCATTCACCATCTCATTTCGAGGTCCTGCTACACCGACACGGTTCTCATTCCAGCAGGACGAGGTATCCGTCGGTTTGTTCCGGTTTAGAAGTCGTGATTCCATAAAACTTCATTATCCCCGGTACGAGAGTCACACGTTCACTCGGAGCAGGGCGCTCTATTTCACATCCCACATTCTCTTAACTCAATGTTATTATCACTGATTATGTTACCATTCACAAGACGATTTAACGTCTCATAACTATTATACAAATTAGAGGTCACTCCATTAAGATCTGAGGCCGATGAGCGAGGATTAACACATGGGTATGTCCCCTGGACACACACCCTGGCCGTGCACCTGCCACCTGGTCGAACATTATTCACTAATTTTACCACCCCTTTACAGTGGTCCCGTAAATCACGTTCCCTCACTCTTCACTAGGGACAGTCACGACACTTCCTATTATGAACTGAGGCCTATATTGATCCTTAGGCCCCCGTGAACGCCAGTTTCCTCCTTCCCGGTTTTCTCAGCCTCCTCACCACATTCAAAACAATCCGCCTCCCCCTCCCCGCACATCCGCGCATGCGCAAAGGGAACTCTTGGTTCTACTCTATTTTCAAATACATTTTTGACTCATATCGGCACGTTAAACACCTATTAGGCGCTATAGTTTCGGAAAATTACAAATTTTCCACAATAATAATATGACTTAAGACTGCTATGTACATAGATAACAACATAATAATATGACTTAAGACTGCTATGTACATAGATAACAACATAATAATATGACTTAAGACTGCTATGTACATAGATAACAACATAATAATATGACTTAAGACTGCTATGTACATAGATAACAACATAATAATATGACTTAAGGTCTCGTTATGATCTATATAACACTTTTCAGGAATGTAGGTATAATATAGTAGGTTTTTTTTCATGTATTATTTTGATTCTTGAGTAATAAGTTCTTTGTGATACGAAATGTGTTTTAGTTTGTATTTGTTTCGTGCATCCACTGATGTACTCCAGCATCCACTGATCTACTCCAGCATCCACTGATCTACTCCAGCATCCACTGATGTACTCCAGCATCCACTGATCTAACCCAGCATCCACTGACGTACTCCAGCATCCACTGATGTACTCCAGCGTCCACTGATCTACCCCAGCATCCACTGATCTACTCCTGTATCCACTGATCTACTCCAGCATCCAGTGATCTACTCCAGCATCCACTGATGTACTCCAGCGTCCAATGATCTACCCCAGCATCCACTAATCTACTCCTGTATCCACTGATCTACTCCAGCATCCAGTGATCTACTCCAGCATCCACTGATGTACTCCAGCGTCCACTGATCAACCCCAGCATCCACTGATCTACTCCTGTATCCACTGATCTACTTCAGCATCCACTGATATACTCCAGCATCCACTGATGTACTCCAGCGTCCACTGATCTACCCCAGCATCCACTGATCTACTCCTGTATCCACTGATCTACTCCAGCATCCACTGATCTACTCCAGCATCCACTGATCTACCCCAGCATCCACTGATCTACCCCAGCATCCACTGATATACTCCAGCATTCACTGATCTACCCCAGCACCAACTGATCTACCCCAGCATCCACTGATATACTCCAGCATCCACTGATGTACCCCAGCATCCACTGATCTACCCCAGCATCCACTGTTCTACCGCAGCATCCACTGATATACCCCAGTATCCACTGATCTACCCCAGCATCCACTGTTCTACTCCAGCATCCACTGATCTACCCCAGCATCCACTGTTCTACTCCAGCATCCACTGATCTACCCCAGCATCCACTGATCTACCCCAGCATCCACTGTTCTTCCCCAGCATCCACTGATCTACCCCAGCATCCACTGATCTACCCCAGCATCCACTGATCTACCCCAGCATCCACTGATCTACCCCAGCATCCACTGATCTACCCCACCCTCCACGTTCTTCCCCAGCATCCACTGATCTACCCCAGCATCCACTGATCTACCCCAGAAATCCACTGATCTACCCCAGCATCCACTGATCTACTCCAGCATCCACTGATCTACCCCAGCATCCACTGATCTACCCCAGCATCCACTGATCTACCCCAGCATCCACTGATCTACTCCAGCATCCACTGATCTACCCCAGCATCCACTGATCTACTCCAGCATCCTGATCAAACACTCATCCTCGGATCCAACATAATTTGCTCTCTATCTTCCAGTCTCATTTTTCCCATTACTCAAACCTTTTTTTTAAATATATTTAATGTTTCTGCCAAATAATTATAAAAAAAATTGATATTTGTAAATATTAAAACCTGTTAAAAGGTTTTTAAAAATAACTCATATAATAGAACAACCTAAATGCTTGAAGATTAGTTAGTTAAAGATTAGCCGGTATTCTCCCGGTCCGGGCCTTTTCCAAGTGGTGGCCCGGCCTTGGCTCCCTCTTTAGGGAGTGTCTGAGACCTAAGTCTCCCATGGGAGGAGGCACAAGTACCTCCTCATCTTTGGGACCAACTGTCCCCAGGCCTAGCCACAAGCTATGCCTCTGGTCTGCCATCCCCGCCCCAAGGGGGTAAATGGGAATGAGTCTTATGAGCTAAAGGCTCGGGCTCAGGCACCTACCCTACCCTAGAAGGGTTAGGCATGGTGTCGATGATTGAAGATTATTATTTTTATTTTCAATTATAAAATATATGTCTTAAATTTTGACAATATGCAATGTGTTATATAAATGCTTTTACATGTTTTTATACCTTGATTAACTTTTTATTCATCATTATTCGCTTTAAATGTTCTATTTAATTTTAAAATGAGTTATTAGTTTCTCTTGAAATTTTGTATAACATTTATATGCATATAAGAAATTCACCTAAAATATCATTGTATACGTTCCAAGTTAAAAAAATTTCATTTTGAGGACTAACTAATGTTAATAATAATAAGATCATTATTTACTACAAGTATATGTACATGGTATACAGTGTCCCAGGATGCCACCCACACCAGTCCACTAACACCCAGGATGCCACCCACACCAGTCCACTAACACCCAGGATGCCACCCACACCAGTCCACTAACACCCAGGATGCTACCCACACCAGTCCACTAACACCCAGGATGCCACCTACACCAGTAATAATAATAATAATAATAATAAGATCATTATTTACTACAAGTACATGTACATCGTATACAGTCCTAGTTGACAACAATGACATACTACTATATAGAAAACCCCTTGTTATATTGAGCATGTCGGGCAGATTATGTCAGTGTCCCAGGATGCCACCCACACCAGTCCACTAACACCCAGGATGCCACCCATGTTGAAGATATTGGCCTTACCAGCTAAGATATAATTTATAAATTTGAATATGAACACTTAGCTGATAAAGGACAGCAAATCGTCTACACAGCCGCCCCTGTAGACGAGGTCTAGAAGCGGTCGAAACCATTTCAACATGGGCTGCCAAAAAATATAATTTGTAAATTATAAATTACCCCTAGGGGGTGTTATGTCAGCATATTTCATACACTGGTGGCTGACGATGTACGTACTTGTTTGGACTCAAAAGTCCACACTTTACTGCCGACTATAGGTTGATTACAAACTCCTTGCACTCAAGAACTGCGCAGTCCCCCATCTAACAAGAAATTCGTAACATACCTTGCTCTTGTAACGTGAGCTATGGTGTTCTCAACACCTTTGACAGGTATCGTTGACTTGATAGAAGCTGAAGTCTTTGGATGTCCACATCTTTTCCCTTGTCTAGGAAACACACACTGGTACACTATGTTCCACAAGAATTTGTCTTTATGTTCACAATGGGTTTAGAACGGTCGCTCCTGTCTGCTCAACTACTGGATCACTACGACAAGGGCCTAAATGCACTAGAAGACAAAAAGAATGCAGATGTAATAATACAGCTTTGCAAAAGCCTTCGACAAGTGTGACCATGGCGTAATAGCGCACAAAATGCGCGCTAAAGGAATAACAGGAAAACGGGCGATGGGTCTTAATTTCCTCACAACGAAAAACGAGAGTTGTC
>NW_026475769.1:0-10137 GCF_026875155.1 Cherax quadricarinatus
ATTTGGGGGCCCTAATTTGAAAAAAAAATTTTTTTTTTTTTTTTAAAAAAAAAAATTTTTTTTTTTTTTAAAAATTTTTTTTTTTCCCCAAAAACCCCCCCCCCTTTTAAAAACCCCCCCCCCCCCCAAAAAAAAACCGGGAATTTTTAAAAAAAAAAAAAAAAAATTTTCCCCCCTTTTTTTTTTTAAAAAAAAAAAATTTTTTAACCCCCCCCCCCCCAAAAAAAAACCCCCAAAAACCCCCGGGCCCTTTTTTTTTTTTTTAAAAAAAAAAAATTTTTTTTTTTTTTAAAAAAATAAAAAAATTTTTTTTTCCCCAAACCCCCAAAATTGAAAAAAAAAAAACCCCCCCCCCAAAAACCCGGGAAATTTTAAAACCCCGGGGGTTTTTTTTTTTTAAAAATTTCCGGTTTGTAATTTGGGCCCCCCCCGGAAAAAATTTTTTTTTTTTTTTCCCCCCCGGTTTTTTTTAAAAAAATTTTAAAAACCCCCCCCCTTTTTTTTTTTTTTTAAAATTTTTTAAAATTTTTTTTTTTTTAAAAAAAAATTTTTTTTTTTTTTTTTTTTTTAAAAAAAAAGGGGAAAAATTTTAAAAAAAAAAAAAATTTTTTTTTTAAAAAAAATATATTTTAAAAAAAATATTTTTTTTTTTTTTTTTAAAAATTTTTTAAAAAAATTTTAAAAAAATTTAAAATTTTTTTTTTAAAACCCCCGGGGGCCAAAATTTCCCCAAAAGCCGAAAAAAAGGAAAAAAAACCCCCCCCTTTTTAATTTTCCCTTTGGGGCCCCAAAAAAAAATTTAAAAAAAAAAAAAATTTTTTTAAATTGGCAGCCCATAAAAATAAGAAAATTTAAAAAAACCAAAAAAAAATTTTTTTCCCCAAAAAAAGACAAAAAAAAAAAAACCCCAAAAAAAAATTTTTTTTCCCCAAAAAAAAAAATTTAAAAAAAAAAAAAAACCTTTTTTTTTTTTTAAAAAAAAAAAAAAAAATTTTTTTTTTTTGGGAAAAAAATTTAAAAAAAAAAACCCCCCTTAAAATTTTTAAAACTTAGCTGATGGAAACCTTTAGTACTACCTTTTTTGGACCCCAGGGGTCCGCGGGCCCCGGGTTAGGGAACCGTGTGGTTTCGGTCTAAATTTTTTTTAAGGGTTTACTGTATTGTTTTAAAATCGGGGAAATTTCCTTTTTTGTATAGTACATGTGATAAAGAAAAATGTAACTTATTTTTCCTTGGGGAAAACATTGCATAATGGCATTTCCATAACTGTGTGGCTTTAATTTCCACTTTGTTTTAAACAACTGATTTTTTAAAATCATCTGCAAAATTATAAAAGAGAACTTTCATTAAAGATTTACTTTGGTGTTGGGTTTTCACCTTTTGCAGAGTGTTATCAAATTGTACCCCATCTGCTTAAAGTAACCTCAAAGACCCTCTGTCTTTAGGTGGCACAAACTGGGGCAACACTGCCCGGGGATAACCCCACAGTGTTGTTAAATGAATTGTTAATGAATTTTTAACTTCTTCTCTAAACAACCATCTGACCCCCATCGAGGTAGGGTGGCCAAAAGTAAAAATGAAATTTTTTCCCTTTTTAAAATTTATTTAATGTAAACGGGAAAAAGGGGATTACTACCCCTGGCTCCGGGCATTTTAATCCCCTCTTATGACCACAGGGCTTACTGGGGGAAGAACCCCTTTTTTCCACGCCCCAAAGAATAAGAGGAAATAAACAAGAATTTAAAAGGGAAATAGAAAAAAATTTTCAGGGGGGCTGTGAACATTTTGCGGGTCAAGCATGTCCCAGTTGGCCTAATGTAAGTAGAAGTAAAAGCGTACCTGAAATCTTGCATTTTTAATGAGACAAAAAAAAAACACCAGAAATCCAACCCCCGTGTAAAAAAAATTAAAAGGGTTCCGAAAGTGAGGATAAAATTGGAAGGAATGTTCAGGCACTTAATTTTTTTTGAACTGAATGAATTTCAGGGGCCTGTGAAAGATTTAGAAAGGGTGTTTAAAAATTTTTTAATGGGCGGTGCCCCGTATTGAGGTTTGGTGGTCCTGGGGGAGTTTTGTCTTTTCTCAGTTTTTTCCCGGATTAGGAAAGGCTTTCAGGACACAAAAGGAGAGGAATGGGATAAAGGCATGCTTTTAAGGTCCCTGCCATCAAAACAGCTGTGGAGTGAGGACCACGGGCCCTTACTTTTCAACCCAAAACCCGGTGTTCCGGAAAACCGGGTTCCCTGTTGGTCATGTAAAAAATTTCCCAGTGGGGGATTTAGTTAGTTTAGCCCCCAGAAAAAAAGGGAAAAGGGAATTTAAAATATCTCTTTGGGGTGCTTATTTTTTTTCAAGGGGCTGAAGTGAAAGGGAGCATGTTTATTTATTGTTTTTCATTTTTGCATAGAAACCCTTTGAAAATCAACTGAAACACCCTTGTGTAAAGGGTTTACATTATTAGTTTACCTGGAGTTTCCCGGGAAGATTTTTCGGGGGTCAACCCCCCCCCGGGGCCCGGCCCTGTGACCAGGCCTCCTGGGGTTTAGCGCCAAAATCAACCGGGCTTTTGCGGCGGCTGCACGCAAACCAACTACACCCAACAGCCCGGCGATCGGGAAACTAAATTTTAGGTGTTTGTCCATCCCCAGCTTGAAACTCCCGGGGGCCCTGTTGGTAACCCCCCCCTTATGTGGCTGGGAGGCAGTTGAACAGCCCCTGGGGCCCCCTTTGACACTTTTTTGAAAATGGTCCTTAACGTCAGGCCCCCCGGGTTTTTTCTTTGGGGGGGTGGTCCCATCGTCTGCCAAGTCTTTTGCTTTCGTAGTGATTTGTTTTTCGTGTGCAATTTCGGTACTAGCCCCTTTTCCTTGGGTTTTTCCCAGGTGATATAACCCATGTATCTCTCCCTCCTCTTTCCGGGGAATCGGGGTTTAGAAACCTAAAAGCGCTCCCAAAATTTTGGGGGTTTTTATCTCCTTTAAAGCGGCCGTAAAATTCTCTGTACATTTTCTAGGTCGGCAATTTCACCTGCCTTAAAGGGTCTTTTAAGATCCAGCAATTTCCAGCCTAAGTAAACAAGTAAACCGAAAAAGTGTCATCATGGGCTTGGCCTCCCAAATTTTTTAAAGGGTTTCTCATTATCCATCCTTCTTTTTTTTCTAGCAAAACCGTTTGATAAAAATGTTATGGCCCTTTGGGAAGGTGAGACCCTCCGACATAACACCCCCAGGTCTTTAAATTTTGGGTTTCGCTCTTTTTTGTGGCCAGAATTTTTTTTTTACCCCAAATAAAAATTTTAAATTTTCCTCATGTTTACCATATCTGAGAAATTAAAATTTCTCATCTTTTAAAACTTCATATTTTTTCTGCAGCCCACTGAAAGTTTTGGTTTGAGGTCCGCCGGGACCCTTTTGCAGTGTCTGAAATTTGAAGAACGTCAGGCAGATTGGGGGTGTCACTGAAAAGGAAGACACGGTGCTGTGGCGACATCCTTGCCCTATGTCGGATATGAGGAGAGGAAAAAAAAAGGGGAGCTAGTACTGTGCCTTGGGAACAGAGCTTTCCCCGTTTTAGCTGCTCGGACTTTACTCTTTTTGACGACTACTCTCTGTTTTCCCTTTTAGTGAGGAAATTAAAGATCCATCGCCCGATTTTTTCCTTTTTTCCCTTTAGCACGCATTTTGTGCGCTATTACCCCCAATGGCACACTTGTCCGAAGGCTTTGCAGAGTCTGTATAATTACATCTCCCATTTTTTTGCCCTTCTAGTGCATTTAGGACCTTGTCGTAGTAAATTCCAATATTTGAGACAGACGGGACAAACCTGTTCTAAACCCATTTTTGGCCCTGGGTTGTGAAACTGAGGGGTTTCTAGAGGGGTTTGACCCTTTGCTTTTTTAGGACCCTTTAAAAGTTTTTTAATGATATGGGAGGGTTAGTCTTTTGGGTTTCTGAGTTCTTTGTTTGTTGTTTTAAAACTACCCCCTTTTGGAGTGGGGCAAAGTCTTTTTGTTTTAGAAAACTGGGGGACGACCCCCTTTCCATGCTCCCCTCCATGGGATGGAAAAGGCTCGTGAAAGGGGCTTCTTGCATTCTTGTTGAACACAATTTCCCAAAGAGTCTGGCCCGGGGGCAGAGTGCAGGGGCATGCCCCTTTTACGCCGTTCGAAGTCTTTTGGCCCGCCCGGGAAACATGGGGATAGGTTTGTGTTAATAAAATTTTTGGGGGCTCTCCCCAAAAAAAATTCATTTTGATCTTCGACTCTCATCTGGTTAGGGGCTTGCTAAAAACTGAGTCAAATTGGGATTTGAGTGGGCTCACTCTTCCTTGCTGTCATCTGGGGGGGGACCCATCTTTTTTAAGTGGGGGCCCAATACGGGAACTTTGTTCTCGATTTTGTTTTGGGCATAGGAAAAGAAATCCCTTGGGTTTCTTTCGTTTTTCATTTATGGCTTTTAGTTTTTCCCGCGTTTCCCCGACTCCAAAAGGGATTTTTTACCCTTAATTCGATGCTTGCTATTTCTCGACCAGTGTCTCCCTACGCATTTCAGATATTTGACCTCTTTTTGGCCCCCTCTGTTTTTTCTTTTTCCCTCGCCTGTAAAAGGGGGCACCTTCCTTTTCTATTTACATCTACCCTCCTTTTTCTTAGAGGAAAAAACCTTTTTGCATCACGGTGCCACCGAGTTAAAAACTGGTTTTAAGGGATAAGTTTTGGGGCTGTGTTTCTTTGTAAATCTTCCCCGCTTTTATCTTTTGGACTTGGTTTACTTGGTCCCACTTTTTGTTTTTGTTATTTAATTGAATTTGGTGAATGCTCCCCCTGCAATCTTTTAATTTTTTCGGTCTGGGGCTCCCGCAACATGCTGAACCCAATTATGTTTTGATCTGAGTATATTTTTTTGAAATGGTGACAATTTTTTATCAATCATCATTTTTAGTGAAGATGAGGTCTATGGGAATTTTCCATCCCAGTAGGCCCCTATTATTTGCTGTTTTTAAATTTAAAATTTTTGTGGGAGAGGGTTTTAAAAAACTCGGTGAGTGTGGTTTTTTTCAAGCTGCCTCCCCGGGGGTTTTTTACTGCAACCCAAAATTATTTGCTAAAAACCTCCATTTTTTTTGGGGCCTTTAAATTTAAAAACCCCAGGGGCAAAATGTTGGGGGCAGGGGCGGGAAAATTTTCCAGACAGTGGGCAATTTTTTTAAAAGCTTTTTCTTGGAATTGGGTGGAGTTGCATCCGGAGGGTTGTAGACTACCACAATTTACTTTGGGTTTGGTTTTCGACCTTTACTGCTAAAAATTCCCCTACACATTTGAGGCATTTTAAACAGTTCTGTGCAAACAAGTGACTCTCAATGTACAGGCCCCAACCCCCCCCCTTTTTCCTGTTCCCTCTGTCACATCTTTTATAGGTTTTAACCTTGGGGGTCCCTATTTCGTTTCCAAATTTATCCTTTAAAGGGGCTCAGGAAAGCCGCAAAAATTTCCTTTGCCTCTGCAAGCAGTTCCCCGGGTAAAGGTATTTTGTTGTTTGTTTTCTGGCCCTTTTGACCCTGAAAATTTGCAAAGAAGAAATTTTTTCCGGGCTGGTGTATTGTTTTGGGATTGGGGGGGGGTTATGACTCACAGTTCTGACCGCGGGGTTTAATCCCGGGGGGCCCGGGGGATGGGTTTTTTTTACAGTATTAAATACTAGACACTTTTTTGGAAGTGTGTTGCTTTCTAATTTTTTCTTTATATCTCTGTTGCAATTTGATACCATTGATCATGATCCCTGAAACTTTTGCTGGTTTTTGCACTTGGGGTAATAGAAAAATGAAACTGATTGGGGTAAAAATTTTGATCATCAAGAAAAATTTAGGGAAATAGAGAAATGGGGGTTTTGAAAACACATCAATACTAACAAAACAAAAAGTAAAACAGGAGCAAATTATTATGAAAAAAAATTAAGTGAAAAAAGGGACATGAAGAGTTTCCTGGCAAAACCCCCTCCAAAATTTTGGGCTCAAGAAAATCGACTGGAAAATTGAAAATAGACTTAAAAAAAAAATTTAAAACCCAAAGAAACCCCACATGCAACCTATAGACACCGGGCCCACAAATTTAAATTCTTCTTCTCTACTGTAGGACAAAGCTAGCGAGGGCCCAAATTTCCCAACTCAAATACCCACCAACGATACCTCACTGGCAACTACCAGATTTCTCTTTTCCAGCTCCCTAAACTCCCCTGAAGTCCACTCATCATTAAATCATTAACCCCTTTAATTTTCCCCAACCCCTAATCCTGAGGGGTCCCCCCTGGTGCGCAAAGTTTCAAAAAAAAAAAAAATTATTTTTTCTTATGAAATGATAGAGAAAATTTTTTTCCCCTTGTAATGATACAAAAATAAACGAAATTTTATGGAAAACTGACGAATTATGCTTCCCCAAGTTACGACCTCGGCGATAATTTTCAAATCTGCGATTTCACCCACTTTGGGGCCCTAAATTTTTAGTAATTTCATTTTTCCAGTCGACCAAACTCCTAGCATTTCTTTAGAAAACCCCTTTTTTTTATCGATTGAGTACAAGAAACTGCCATTTACTGATTTTTAATACCCAAAAATTGATCAAAATTTGCAATTTGGCCAATTTTATGAAAACAAAAAATATGACAATTTTAAAATAAGGGCCAAAAGAACAGTGCCATTCCTGGCCTAAAATAAAATTTTCCTTTTCTCAGGGACGTCTCCAGGCCCCTCTGAAATTAAATTTTTCTTTTTATTTTTTAAATTTTTTTTCAAAAAAAAAACTGAAGATTTACTGTTTTTCAAACTACTGCAAAACGTAATTTAAATTTTAAAAATGTCAACCCATTCATTACTTTCATATTAGAATGGCTAGTTGGGGATTTATTGGGCAAAAACATCTTTGTTTAAATTTTTTAACATCGGCAAAAATCAAGCATTTCCCCCACTTGAGCTCCATTTTTCCCCCCCCCCCCCCCGGTTTTTTTTTTATAGTAAAACCAAAACCCAAAAAACCTCTTTTTCTATAAAATGTTTTTCCCTTCTAAACAAAAAGACCAAGAAAACAATAAATACCAAACCAAAAAAAATTATCGAAAATAGACCACAAGTTTTTGGGATTTTTTAAATTTAAAAAAAAAATTTGGGGTTTCTTTTTTCTCATTATGACTGCGCACCTCCAGGATTTTTTTATAAAGGGGACCCTGACCACACAGACCCATTCTCTCACATGTGGGCCTAAACCCGCTTTTTTTCCCGCCTTTTATTTTAAGCCGCTAGAATTTATATATACATGTAAAATACGTCAAACATTGGGAAACCCCTAAGATGTATTTTAAAAACACCGAAGGGAGTCAAAGGGGTTTAAAAAAAAATCAGGGGATCTAGATTACTTTTCCACCTTCAAAATAAAAAAAACTGCACCAAACGTCGCCCATTATTGCAACCCAAAATTTTTAAAAATCTTAGCTTTTCCCCAACCTTCCCCTCCCCTACTCAAGCAGCAAGGGTCACCCCGATCCACAAAAATGGAAAAAAAAACGAAATTTTAACAATTACAGAAACCCCTATCAAAATTGCCCTTACTATCCAAAATATTTTAAAAAATAAACACAGCGACTTTACTCCCCACCTTAAAATCCCAAAAACATACTTAACCCCCCAGTTTGATTTTGACAAAAAAAAAAAGCACGAAGATCTATTAAAACAAATGCTTGGGCCTAATAACAAAGCTCCCCGATAAAAATGGAAAAACCCCTGGGGGTCTTTATCGACCTAAGAAAAATGTTTGACCAAGTTACCACAATCTCTTTTACCTTTAAACTGCATCATTATGGGATAAGAGGACATTTTTCTTGACTAAAAAAATTCTATCTTAACGACAAAACCCATTTTGTTTCATGCAAATGGAGTCAACTCCACTATCGAACCCTTTTAAACTGTAGGAGTAGCCCAAGGATTTTCCTAGGCCCACTCCTCTTTCTTATCTACATCAATAAACCCCCAATGCATCCCAAACCCCCAAAAACCGGGCTATTTTAAAATGACACTACATATGTCTACTCCCCTTCAAGCCAGTGTGCCCTTTAAAAAACGGGAAACCAAAGAAAACCTTTAAAAATATATCTTTGGGTATGACCCCAAAAAACCCAACTTTAAAAAAAAAAAAAACTTTCTTTATGCTGTTTGGGAACAGAGGTTCAAATATTCAACTCAGCATACTGTTAAATGGTTCCCCTATATCAAGACACATGGAGGGCAAATTTCTAGGTCTTCTCCTTGACTGTAATCTTAAATTTCAGTCCCATACCCACCACATAGCCAAGAAAATTTCCAAATCAGTAGGAATCCTTTCCAGGATACGCTACTATGTACCACAAATGACTCTCCTTACCTTGTACCGCTCTCTAATATATCTTACCTCACCTATGGTATCTGTGCCTGGGCTCACCACAGCCAACCACCTTAGACCCTTAATAATCTAACAAACAGCTGCTGTGCGGATGATAACCAGCTCCTGTGCTAGACAGCACACCCCACCACTATTCAAAAGAATCAACTTGCTAAATATACAAGACACACTCTTATTATTGTGCCTACTACATATACAAAACTTTAAACTCCACTGTAAACCTTCCCCTAAAACTACTCCTCGACAGTTACAACAGAATGCACAGCCACAATACAAGGCATAAGGATGGACGGGTGACGAGGGTGATGGATGGGTGACGAGGGTGATGGATGGTGGCGAGGGTGATGAACGGAAATAAGCGCTGCTTCAATTCCCCAAGTTTAATATAATGGATGACGGACCGGTGAAGGTGATAGATGAATCACAGGCGAATGTGATGGATGAATCACAGGTGAAGGTGATGGGTGAATCACAGGTGAAGGTGATAGATGAATCACAGGTGAAGGTGATGGATGAATCACAGGTGAAGGTGATGGATGAATCACAGGTGTAGATAATGGATGAATCACAGGTGAAGGTGATGGATGAATCACAGGTGAGGGTGATGGATGAAGCACAGTTGAAGGTGATGGATGATGAACCAAGTGGATGGGCTATGAAGATGACCGATGACTGACTAATTTGAAGGATGACTTGATGATGGTGGAATAATCAAAGTCAGGGATAGTCATGCATGTTCAAAGTCATTATCTGATGTGATCATTGATGAGTATGGTCATAGTCAGGAATGATCAAAGTTGGGATAGTTCATAGTCGGACATGGTCACAGCGGAACGAGGTCACAGTCGAGTGTGGTCACAGTAGGACGTGGTCACAGTCGAGTGTGGTCACAGTAGGACGTGGTCACAGTAAGGCGTGGTCATAGTCAAGTGTAGTCGTAGTACACGATTAGGACAAGACACTGAAATCACTGATCGATTTTTTCGTTTGTCTTAATTTACGTCAATACAACCTTACGCAAAGATTTGAAGCTTGAAAAATATTTAAAAGTGGCGGATATTCAGATATTAATAAATGAAAGTTTGGCCAATTAGGACGCAATCCACTTAGACATTATCATCACGATGACATTTTCAACACTGAGATGAAAGTAACAATGTGTATAATGAAATTTACATCACAGTATATAAGAAAACAACACTGGTTGTGTAATATGCGTTAACATCCAGAGATCACAACACTTGTCAGTATCATATAGTATCGGAAACATTAACAAAGAGGAATTGCAACTCAGCTTTATAATGAAGACAAGTATCAGTGATTGGTTGTTGTGAATAAACTATAAAAATCAAGAAGACAGCGTGTTCCTATAATAATAAAAAGAATGAAACCATAATTTGCAGAATTTGCAACACTAATGTAAACAAAGATTTTAGACAATTATAGCAGAATAATATAAGCTACTTGCTATTGTGTAAGTGCAAAGACAAAACAGTCATTCATGAGCCAGATGGACAAGCACTTTGCTAAAGTAGGATTCAACTAGATACACAGTGTCTTAGTGGGAGAGTCGCCAGAAACTTCATGACATGCATGCTGGGAATAAATCTATCAGTCAAGATTGACGGAGTAAATAAAACTGCTTTATGTCAGAAGATTTGGAGAGAGGACATGAGTGAGATGTTAGTATATTCGCTACCTTACTCAAATATAAA
>NW_026475770.1:0-10717 GCF_026875155.1 Cherax quadricarinatus
TTTTTTAAAGGGGGAAATCCCTTCCATTAAGATTGAGTTCGAGTCTTTTCGGGGGTTACTTTCCTTCTTTTTTTAATGCCCTAGGGCCCAAACTTCAAGTCATGGATTTCTTTCCACAAAAATTTCTGTCCATAGTGGCCTGTACCTCTCGTTCCTTTATGACTTCCCTAAAGTTTTTTCACAACATTTGTCAGTTACAGGTTGCCAACACGGCTTGCAATAGCTGTGTGAGGGTGTTTTTCATCAAAAAAGGTTTGCACTTCAACCCTTTGCCAAACTTTTCCCTTTAATTTTGTAGTGGGCAACTTCTTCAATTTCCCCCCCCTCCTCTGAACCATTTTTCCCCTCAGGTCTGGCCTCTGCTGTTGAAGTTGATCTATCAGCTCATCGGGGTTAGTTTTTCATTGTCCCCCTCCCCCAATTTAATCCTCCCCACAACCTCCAACCCCAGGTTTTTCCCCAATGCCACAATGGATTCCTCAACGGGCTAATCCTCTCAGGTTGCCTCAAACCCTTAAAAAATTCCCTTTTGTCTACACATTTTGGCCACATTTCTCCAAGCGGTTAAAGTCTTTTAGTCACTCCTCCCAAGCCTTACCTAAAGGTTTACCAATTGAGGATATTAAATTTCTTCTCCCAAAACTCTCTTAGAGTCAGTTGAGTTTCTGGGTCACTAAAAAAGCACCTTTCAAACGGGCTTTTGGTACAGTTTTTGAAGTTTGAAATAACCTGCTGTCCATGGCTGCGGGAAGGGAGTGGTTTGGGAGGCAAAAACTTGTGTTAATAAATTCACCCCCCAAAAGCCTCTGGCCATGTCTGTGGGATGACCAGGCTTGTAAACCCAGGGGCATTTAAAGTTCAAATTTTTTTTCATTAGGTAATTTTTCACTTTGGGGGCAAAGCATGGTGTAACCATCATGAAAAAGCCCCCTAGTGACCCATGCCTTACTGTTTGCCCCCCACAGCACCACAAATTTCCTTTAGGACATTCTTTTGCCTGAAGCTCGGAGTTTCAGAGTCAAAACTAATAAAGGCTTAAAATTGCAATCACCCGTAGCATTGGAACACATCAACAAAATAAGCCTGTCTTTCACAGGGGTTATGTCCTGGGGGTGCCTTTTTTCCCGATTTTTTGGTCCCCTGCTTGGGATTTTCTTCCAAAAAAGGCCCGTTTCATCACAAATTTAAAAATTTTTAGGTTTCAGTTTTCAGTCTTATGTACTCCTGAATTCATCACATATTTTTCAGCCGTTTTGTGGGCCGAATGGCAGCCTCACCCTCCTTATCACACTAGTTCCACTAGCTCTTAAAATCTCCAAAACCCAACCCTTTTCTGGCCTTAAATTCACTCACATCAGCACTATTCAGGCTTTTTTTTTAATTAAACCCTTATGCAATTTCCTAGCCTTTTCGTTTATGATCGTTGAGAACGCTTCCCTGCTAGGGGGGCTTTCCACACCAAAAAAGAGTCTTAAACTTTCCCCATCCTTGCGTTTTGTTTCGAAAACAATTTAACCCCTTTTGGGGGGGTGACGGGCCCTTCCAAAACTCGTTTCGGGTGGGCCAAAATTTAAAAAAAAAAAAAAAAATTATTTTTTCTTATGAAAAGATAAGAACTTTTTCCCCGATCATAAAGAACCAAAATTTGAAATTTGAAAAAAAAACTTACAAATTGCTCCCAAATTTAGGGGTTCGGCGTGTTTACGCATCGCGTTTTGCCAAACTTTGGCCCCATTTTCGGCCCAAAATTTTGCGTACTAGCGACAAAAAACAGAAATATTTCGCAAAAAAACCCTTTTTTTTTCTATCGAATGGGTGAAAGAAACCCCCCTTTTAAATTCAATTCCCAGACAGGGTCAGAATTTAGCAATTTTGCCAATTCACAAAAATTTTCAAAAGAGCCAATTTTTCCAATAGGGTCCAGAAAAAAAAGAAAGACTTTCCCCTGCACTAAAGACAACCTCTAGTCATTTCCGCTCAAGGCCCCTTTATTTTTTTGCTTCCATTTTAATTTTTATTCTCACAAAAATATAAGATTTACTGTTATGCAAAAAGGGGGTTAGTGTAAAAAAGGAAAATATTTTGGGTGCCTTGTGAAAAAATATTAGACTCCCCAGTTGCTTATTGCATCTTGGCACGATTTTTTTTTTTTTAATTTTGGGTAAAAATCAAACATTCTGCTACTTTGAGCTCAATTTCAAGGCCCCTTTCATTGTAAAAACCAGCCAAAATCATCTCAATTTCGAATAGTCTTCCATTCTATGAATAAAGCCCAAAGAAACTGAATACAACATAATACCATAGAAAATACCTGCAAAGTCGTTTTTTATTCCAAAAAGGGTCAAATTTTTTTTTTTCATTATGCACTGTCTGCTGCAGGATTTTTTTTAGACGTGCACATGCCCAAAGCCCCATTTTTTCACTAAAGCCTACCACTTTTCCCACAGATTTGGGGCCGCTAGAATTTATGCGTCTGTACTCAAAAACCCCTACCGAAAGACGTATTAGTACGCAAAACCCCAAAGGGTTAAACCTTTGGCAAGAACAGCTTCCTTGATTCCTTTCGGTGCCCACAATAGTGGATGGTTGTTTGGGGTTTTTTGTACAACCGACCAGGTCGGCGTATGCATCCATTTCATACTTATAAATGATCTCTTTCTTCATCTTTTTGGGAATTTCTCCCCCTTATTGCGGGGGTTGGCATAAAACTTTCGGGGGGCCCATGGTCACTTTTTTTCCCAAAAAAGCACCAAAAACACTGAAAAATATAAATATTTGATTGTTGCTTGGAGTTACCGCGGGAGGCTGGCGGGTAAACAATGCCACCGGCGGCCTGGAGGCGGCTGGGGGTGCACATTGGACGCGCTCGGAAAATGGGTGAGGGGGTTTTTAAAAGCGGTAGCGAGGAAAAAATTTTTTGCGATTAAAGCAAGCGTATGCGGATTAAATCGTTATGTGATGCCAAGGGTTTTTGGGGGGGTCCACGAAATGCCCCAGAATCGATAATGTGCAAAAAAACCCCCGTCGATTTCGCCCTTCTACTTCTGGTGTGGGCACTCGTGACTCCGGTGGGGTTCCAAAAATGAAAGGGAAAAAACTAATTTTTTCGCGTCCCCAGGCCTCGCTTCAAAATGACATGATTCTGACGTGGTTTGTGATTTTTTGCGCCGCGATCATTGAGTAGTGAAAGTGAGGAAACATATTCACCATGAAGCGTCGGTATTTCGTCGCCGCTGCGCTCGGGTAGTGTACCCTAGCTGTGCCCGGGGGGGGATACATCCCGGAGTACAATCTGGGGCCCTAACCATTTTAGGTAGTGATATGGGGATGATGTGGCTACACTTGGCAGGATGGGCCACAGCACAGTGGATTTTTTAGTGGTGCGGGGTGGGGGTGGGGCCCCCGCCATGCGTGACTCCCGTGCCCCCGGGGGGACCCACGCTGCACTCATCAGTTAAAGGACAAAGCAAGCGCACCACCAGCCCGCCACAACCACAACCCCCCGACAACCACCTATGATTCCAGTATCCCCCCAGCAAACCGTATGGGGGGTTTGGGCAGCAAAATCCCAATTTTTTGTTCCCAACCCCTCACCATTTTGAGACTCCAAAGGGGAAATTTTCTACTACCTGCCCCCTTGGAACCCGGGCCAATGAACTGGAATTTTTTAATTTTTCTTTCCCAGCCATTGATGGAAAATTGCCGGGGAAAGTAATAAGATTTTCAGTACACCAGGAAAAATATGATTTACGCCACAGTCAAACACCAGGTGGAAAGAGACGACTTTTTCAGAAAATGTTTTTGTTTTTTTGCAACAAAAATGTTTATGCCCACTCATAAGATAATAAAAAAGCATACTGGTCCACAACGGCTAATTTTACCCCATCCTTCATGAAATAATCCCCAGTGAACGGGTTTAATCTTATGTTACTATTTCCCTTTCCTTGGAAAAACCGGCCGAAAAGAATTTACAGGTTATACAAGATAAAAATGTTTTCATGTATCTCAAAAAAAATTCGGATATATTTTTACCATTCAAGAATTTTGTAATTGATGATTTTTGTTTTTGTTAAAAGGGAAGAACTGTCTTAAAGCGTATATCCCGGAAAGGGGAAAACCGTTTTGGTTTTAAAAAAAATTGTTTTACCTGTGATTGTGACATGGCCGGTGTTGATATTGTTGTATCCCGGGGTTAGTAAAAATTGAAAGATCCCAAAATGTATTGGGTTCTCAGGTGACTAGGGGGAGAAACATGAGGGCATTTACTTGGAAAGGCCATACATTATATCCCGATAACTTTACACAACCCCATTACTCGTGATTTCATGCGAGTGAGCAAGACAATGTTGGGGCACAGTGCATTAAAATCGAAAAACATAGCCCGGGTAAATTTCAGGTTTTTGGGTGAACGGCGGGGTTTTTACTCCCAAGACATCTGGCATTACAGGGGCATGACAAACAGATGTCACTTTGTTGCAACCATTCACCGTAATAAATGCAAGACAGGGGCAAAGTTGATCGAGTGACTAATGAACTTTTCGAAAACCATGTCATGTTTTATTATACAAAAACATCCCTTTGGGTTGAAAGTGTGACATGCAGTTTGGTTTTGTGACGTTTCAAAGATTACAAGTGGTACATAAACTTTCTTCCATCCTGGACTTTTTCAATGCTGAATGCATTAATATCACCAAATAAAGAGGGTAACAGCCACCGATTAAATTTTTGTTTGTCTTTTGTCAACAATCATAATGAAGTACCAGGAAAAACACCTGAAAATTACAACATGGCCCTCGAATTCATCACGAAATCCCCCAACCGTTTGGGGAAGAAGGTGATTTTCATAATACAGCTTCCTAAAACTCAAAAGAAATTTGCCAGAAGAGCATTGTCTGTTCACAAAAAAAACGACGGCAACAAGATGCAAAGACACTCGGTTTATGTTGAGGAATGTAAGTGCCTCTGTCATGGTCCTTGTTTCAAGGATTCCACAAGCTCCAGCATTCAAAAAACCATGTCCATGATTGAAAATATAAAAATATATTAGAAATTTTTTAACAATATTTGTGCATGTTTTTTGTAATAAAAACAGGGGGTAAACAAAATATGAAAATAACTTTAGTGCGGTTTTTTTGTGTTCAAACAGTGAGTTTATAATATCAATTATATACATATTGGTTCCTCGGGCCCCCCAAATTTTTAGTGGGAAAATAGAAAAAAATTGGAAAAGAAAAAAAAAAACAACTAAAACAACAAAATAATATAATACGTGTATGTGGAATTCGTCAGTTTTCCCCCCCACATTATTTTGTAAAATTTCTTGGGACTGTATCTGGTAAGTACTGTCAATTTTAATTTTTTTGTTTTATTACCTTCACAAAAAATGCTCTTTTAATTCTGTAAAAAAAAATAAATTTTTTTTTTTTTTTCCCCAAAATTTTGGGGCATGGGCATGACTTCAGATTTTGGCCTTTACCCCCGAAAGGGGGTTTAAAGGGAGTTAACCGAATTTTCTTTGGAATATTTCTTAAAGGTGTTAAGAAAAAGTTTTGGTTTCCCCCTTTACTTCTATGAGGGAGTCAACTTTTCAAAATTTTAAAACTTTTTAAAGGACCTTTTTCCCTACATAATAATTTTTTTTGAATGATAGGCAAAATACAAAAACTTTTCCCCCACTTTAAAAACTTCTGTCTGACTTTTGAATCAAATAAGTTTTTTTACTGGTCCACTGACAAGCTTAGGTTTTTCGAAACTATGTCAAAAGGTTTCCCAAGTTTGGTCTAAGGGCAAGGAGAAATGGTAAAAGATGAACCCCAGCACTCACCTCCTCATTAGTCCATAAATCAAAGGATGGACAATGGCCTAGGCCCTTTTACCAAGAGAAATTCAAAAGGTGAAAACCCCAAAGAGTCACTGGGAAATTTCCCCCATGGGAAACAAAGCACAGGGTAGGAACGATGCCACTCCTTTGGTTTAAAGGGGGCAAAGGTTTTCCCTTTAAAAAGGGCTTGAGAATCAAATGCTGGCGTCAATCCCCCATTACAGCTGGGAGAAGGGTGGGTGAAGAGGGCTTCACTCCCCGAAGTTGGTAGAGATGTTGCTTAATCAGATTGAATTTTGTCCCCCCGGTCAGACAAAATTTTTCTAGGATGCCCACTTGGGGAAGATGGACAAAAGGGCTTCAGCCACCTCGTAGTAGTTATGGTCTTTAAGGGGAAAGGCTTCAGGGGAAAACCCAAGCATAATCAACTAAAGTTAATATATATCCATGTCCCCCAATGAAAGGGGGAAAAGACCCAAAATGTCAAAGCTACTCTTTCGAAAAGGGACCGTAAAGACTGGGTTTTTTACCATAGGTACTGCCTGGGACCCCGGGAGGAGACAGTTGGGAAACTTTACATGACTACAATAGGGGGGTGACATCCAAAGGCATTTTGGCCAAAATAGGGGGCCCTAATTTTATTTAGGTTTTACGTGCGAAAATGTCCGGGGCCACTGCAGGTCATGACCTTTTTGAACAGTCTTCTGCATTGACTTGGAACAAATAAGAAGGGAAAAGTCTACCTCATCTCAATTTTTTTTGAATACTGACTTGTACAGATACCTTTTTTTATTCAATTTATATAAAATTTTTTCCTTTTTGGATAACTTGTTTTGTTTTGCAGATTATGGGAATTCGAAGGAAAGGGGAATTTTTTGTAAATTGACAAAGGACCCTTTATATATCTAAAGGCTTAAAAATCAGGGAAAATCAAGGGTGGATAGTAGGGGAAGCCTGGGCTTTGGGCTGACCCTAGTAAAGAAAATTTTTGGTATTGGAGGTGATTCTTTACTTTTTTTCCCAACAAATGAACCGGGATCCTACTACCTCGCTTTCGAGGTACACACGGGTTTTTAAACCCCCAGAATCTCGGGAGACATTTTTCTCATTAAAACTTTTAGGGGCTTCTCTATTTTACAGGAAGAAGATTGAAAACTTAGCCCCTTTTGGGGAGAAGGTCAATCTAGAAAAGGAAAAAATGGCACCCTTTTTCATTACCTATTTGTATGGGGCAAAAAGTGATGGGAGCAGTACGGCTTCAACCAAACCCCGTGAACCATCTAGACCTAAGTAACAAGGATGGAAGGAAAAATGTTGTACGCCCCAAGAAGTCTGAAAAAATAGCAGAGGAAAGTTTTTTTAAGATTGGGGGAAAAGCTTATCAAAATTACTAATAGTCACCCGTGTCTCGTAAAAGGTTGATGCATTAAATCCATTAACTCTTCCGAAAAAGGGGTGCTTTGGGCATTTTTCGCTTAAAACTCTTTCCCAAAATTTTTTACCTTTTTAAAGGACAACTGGGCGTTTTTTCCCCTAAAACCACACAAATGACAAACAGGAAAAAAAAAGTCATTTTACTTTCCCTAGAGGGTTTGATTTCTTAAGGGCTGATAACCCTTGCCCTTTGGGGGTTTGATTTCCCTTTTGGTTTTATAATTGTGAGCCCAGCATAAGTCAGCACCTCACAACTTCCTCAGCTTTTAACGTTACGTTCTTAATGAATGTTTTATCTGGTGGGGAAAAAGGGTTCAGGAATGGGAACAACCATGAAGTCTTTAAAAGGGTTCATAACTGTATCAATTCCGAAATCTCTACCCAAAAATCGAACAACGAAAAAGGGTTTCCTGTAACGCTGAAAGTTCTGGCCCTGCTTTAAGGGTTGCCCTCTTTAGTAGTTATAATTGCATAGAATCCTGCACAAATTGCATAGATATTCAAGGGTGTCCAGAAAATAACATTCCAACCGGTACCCAGGGTTTACAGGGGCCCTTCCAGGGGTAGCTGTATTTTTAAAACCCATAATTTAAATAATTCTTCACCCTCGTGAAGGAGGCAAATAGGGTTGGAATATGTGCACAGCTGCTTGATGGAAATTTCTCCCTTTACCTAATTGTTGTAGTGTAAAATTTAACTTTTTTTTTCCCAATTAAGGCACTTTTTCGAGTCGCAATCCCTTTTCTCTATCTATTAACTCTGCTCTCCTCTTTCCTCAGTTTTCCTAGCTCTTTTCCCCACGACAAGCTATCTCGTCTTTTTTTTCTTTTGCGCTCTTTTCTAACTGCTTTTGACTTTCTCTTTAATTTTTTTTCTCCCTCCCTTTCCCGTCTTTCAGGTTCTCTTTCTCCCCTTTTTTTCCTGTCTTTCAAGGGTTTTCTTTTTTCCCTTTTTTTTTCTTTCATTTTTTTCTCTTTCCCCCTTCCCCCTTCTTTCCCTTTCTGTCTCTCTTTCTCTCAATTTCTCCTTTTTAAGTCTTTCTGGATCTAGACTAATGAAAGATTCTAATTTTTTCCCTGTTTTCCAACTTTCTTCCACATTCTCCCAAAATGGTATTCCCCCTCTTTTCAAAAAACTTTTAACTATCAGGGGAAATAAAAGGTATTAAAGAAAACGGGGGTTCAATTTCCGCCCGCTCAAACTTTAAAAAACCAGAGGGTCGTACCTGTTTAATTTAAAAAACACGTATTAAAGAAAAGAAGGGTTCATGCCGCCTCCAAGAAACAGTAAAAGGGGTGGGGTCACTTTACCATCCAATCTTCTCACCAACAAATCAAAAGGGGTCCTGCACAGTTCCCTTGAAAAATTAAAGAGCTCAATGAAACAAATTGTCACGGGGAAAATCTCGGGCCCCTAAGTCTAATCCTCCAAAGGTTTTCAAGCTCAAAAAAAAGGTGCAGAAATTAAAATAAAAATCCCCCTGACTTGATTACAAAAAATTGAGACTATAACAATCACCAAATTTTTTAAATACCTGTACTGTAGCCTACCATAAGAATGATTACTCAGGGCGGGTGGAAAACCATCTGGGTATGCGGTTTGAAGTTCCAAATGGTAGATTCAGATGGAATGAATCTTGATTCAGTAGAGTTGTCCTGGAAGGGTCGCCACTAGTGAAGCTTACTGCCCTGTAACAACTTCAGACATATTCCCAAGGCTGGCTCCTCCTCAGGAAAATTAATAAAGAAAAAAAAATAAAAACAGACAATGATAAACATTTTATTATTTAAAACGGAAAATGTAAAAAAATAAACATAAATTTTATCCTAATTGAAAGAAAATGAAAAAAAAAAATAAAATGTATCTAATTCAACGCTAAACATTAAAACTTGGGTGTCTGGTTTTGGTGACACTGTGTTTTTGCGAAATTGTCCTTGTGATGGGGGAGAGTCAAGTTTTGGGTGAAACCCCACTGGCAGTTCTTCACAGCATAGCCTTGAGTATTTATCCCGATGCAGGAAAGCAGGTTCTTTACGCTGCAAGATGGGGGTTACGTCCTGAAATTTCATACGGTGCACATAATCAAATAAAAAAAAGGGGGAAAGTCTCAGGACGCTACCCACCCCATAAATTTCTCGTTGATTGCCAGGTGACCCTCTTGTCACCAAGCGGGAAAGATAGCGGGTTCCCCATTTTAAAGAAATCACTCCCATGATAAGTACAAACCAAAAAGATGTGGTGATTTTTAAAAATTTAAACTAATTAATTTTGGTCAAAAGTGAAGTCTTTAACGAATAATCCACTAAAAAAATGATCAAAGGGTTACTGCAGTAAGTTGGGGCTGTGAGTCAAGTGATTTCTGTTGGACCCGAGCCCCCCCACTACCTTTTGGGGGGGGGTGAGGGGGAAGGGGGTTGCAGGGGCGACTGACCCTACCTTAACAAGCAACGGCAATCAAACTATCCCTTCGGGGTGGGGAAAAAAGGGGGGAATAGCGGGAGCTGACTTACCCTACCTTAACAAACCGGCAATGAACTATTGTTACTATATACTCCATCAGCTGCCTCCATGTCACGTGTCAGCGTGCCTCGTTGTCTCCCGGGTTTTTTTGGGGTTTTCACGGTCGCTCTTACGTGCTAGAACTTTAATTTGGTCATCAATCCCATACGATACTCCTCTAGCGCCTGGAAACCAATCTTTGGGGGGAAACATTATTACGATAAAAAAAAGGAGAATTTGTGCAAAAAACCCCAGCAGAGTTTACTTCCCCGAGGGGAAAACATAGGCCCGTCCCGTGTGGAAAAATAATAAATTGAACTTTTTGTCAAGGGAAAAAAAAGTCTCCCTGAAAGATTGAGTATACATAGTGTATTTTACTACAGTGGGTCCTATTAATGATGAAAAGGCTAAAATGTCATTTGAAAAAAGGTGAATTTGTAAATGAAGTGATAAGCCTATAAGGCAGGGCCAAAGTCGCCAGAAACTTCCCCTGGGACGTTTTTAATATCTTCCGGCCCGCTAGTGTACCGATATAACTGTGATACCGTGAATAGCAGAATAAGTGTTGTAGTGCAACAACCGTATTATAAAAGGTATTAGTGGGGGGAGTGACTTTCATTAGTTTTTTTTCTTAAATACCAGACTTACGGAATTTTTTATAACTTTGTTTTCCAGCGGTCGCAATATACACAACGGGGAAACATTATTCTACAGAAAAAACGCCCCTTCCCCCAAATTTGCCCAGTAACTATTGAAAATTAGCATTTTTGTGGTGGAGCGGAAAAAAAAAAAAAAAGAGAAGCTAAAACAGCGATTTATAAAAAAGGGGGAGGCTCAACCGTTTATCATTGTAGGGGTGCCAGCAGTCACCGGCTCTTCAACACGCAAATTATACTTTTGTATCAAACAAACACATATTACTCGGGGGGAGATAATTTCCATAGATCCTTTATGTTTAGCTCA
>NW_026475771.1:0-11016 GCF_026875155.1 Cherax quadricarinatus
GGGGAGGGAGGGGGGGGTTTGGGGAAGAGGGTTGTTATGTGTCAAGTGTATTTGTGCTTTGTATGTGTGTATGTTGTGTGGGAGAGAGAGAGTGATGGGATTAAGGGGGAGGGGGGAAGGGAGAGAAGGATGAGGGTAGAGTGACCCTTAGAAACGGGAGGTGTGTGTGTGTGATGGGATTAGAAGGGGAGGGGAAGAGAAGGATGAGGGTAGGAGTGGACGCTTGATACCGTGGTGCCTTACGGGTGTGTTTGTGTGTGTGTATGTGTGTGTGTGTACTCGCCTAGTAAAGGTGTGTGTGTGTGCATGTGTGTGTGTGTGTGTGTGTGTGTGTGTGTGTGTGTGTGTGTGTGTGTGTGTGTGTGTGTGTGTGTGTGTGTGTGTGTGTGTGTATATGCGTGTGTTCTTGTCTAGTAAAGGTGTGTGTGTGTGCGTGTCTGTGTGTGTGCGAGCGTGTGTGTGTGTGTACTCGCCTAGTAAGGGTATGTGTGTGTGTATGTGTGTCTATTTGCCTAGTAAAGGTGTGTGTGTGTATTTGGTGTATATGTGTGTGTATGTGTGTTCGTGTGTTTGGGGGAGGTGTGAGGGGGAGATACTGCTAATAAATACCAGTAATTCTGAAGAAAAAAGTACCAATAGTAATTCTAACACTTATCAATTCTACTTATAAAATAACGGAAATTGTACTAGGGTCTAAAGCTTCTGTAAGTGTATACTCTTGTGTGTGTGTGTGTGTGTGTGTGTGTGTGTGTGTGTATGTGTGTGTATGTGTGTGAGGGAGAGATGGTTATGGGGGGTAGGGGAGGGGTAGTTGTGGTTGAAATATCCGTTATACCTCTCTGTCGTGTAGGCTCAAATTTAGTCCCAGCTGTCTTTCCTAGTAATGCTACTCTCTCCACTTATTGCCCTTTCTGGATTTAAGTATCAATTACTGCTGGTTATTATCCTATTCCTTGCTCACATTGAGAGAGGACTTCCTATCTTCCTAAGTATTCATACTAATAAATACCGGTAGTAATACCAGTAATTCTAAAGCTTACCAATAGTACTTCTAACATTTATCAATTCTACTTATAAAATACAGAAATTAACTAGGCTGTAAAATTTAGCTTGTCTCAGCTTCTAGGAGTGTCTGACGTTGCCCTTCGCTAGACTGATCTGCTCGTCAACACTAACTTCACCTTATCTATGCTATTTCTACTCTAATTCTGGTAATAGCTTGCAGGAGTGAGTGACCAGTATCTAATCAGTGATGCAAGACCAGAATCCAGAACCCAACAACATGCAACCACAGTAGGTGAGCAGTACTTGCGCTGGCAGTGGTTGCGGTGAGAAGTTGCCAGATGCTGATGACATAGTCGTCGTACATAGGCCTTCTATCACTATTTTGAAAATCCTTAGTCAGTGATGTTTATGACCATATATGCTCATGCATCCCACGTTCCTCATTTGATTTCACCTTTTCACTTATGACAGAATACACTTCACATTTGTGTTACACTTCATATGTGTAAGGGCATACAACTGTTGTGACGTCACTGCTTCAGCAGGACTACTTCCACCTTCCCTTGTTGTATATTTTATTTTTCCTTTCTCCTTTTGCTTATTAACTTTTTCACTCTCACTGTATGGTGTCTCACATTTCACTTGTTGACCAATCTCTCGTAATTCTTGAACACCCACTTCCCACACTAACTTTGATCTTTGTATATTTGAATCTGTGTGGCAACAGTGGCAACAGTGTGTGTTGGTGCGTGTGGTGTGTGTTTGTGTGTATGTGTTTGTATGTTTATATGTGTTAGTTTGGGTGCGTCTGCATGCTGTGTGTGTGTTGGTGTGTATGTGTCTTCGTGTGTGTGTGTGTGTATTGGTGTGTACTCACCTAGTTGTGGTTGCAGGGGTCGAGTCACAGATCCTGGCCCCACCTCCTTCACTGGCTGTAACTCGGTCACACTTCCCACTCCATGAGCTTTATCATACCTCTTCTCAAAGCTACGTATGGTCCTGCCTCCCCTACATTTTCCTAGATTATTCCACTTCCTGACAACTCTGTGGCTGAGAAATACTTCCTAACATCCATTTTGATTCATCTGAGTCTTCAACTTCTAACTGTGACCCCTTGTTGCTCTGTCCATGTCTGGAACATCCTGTCTCTCTCCACCTTGTCGATTCCTCTCAGTATATTAAATATCGTTATCATATCATCCCTATCTCTCCTGTCTTTCAGTGTCGTCAGGTCGATTTCCCTTAACCTCTCCTCGTAGGACATGTCCCTGAGCTCAGGGGCTAGTCTTGTTGCAAACCTTTGCACTTTCTCTAGTTTCTTACATGCTTGGCTAGGTGTGGCTTCCAAACTGGTGCTGTATACTCCATATGGGCCTAACGTACACAGTGTGCAGGGTCCTGAATGATTCCTTATTAAGATGTAGGAATCCTATTTTTAGGTTTGCTAGGCGCCCATATGCTGCAGCAGTTATTTGGTTGATGTGCACCATAGGAGATGTGCCATTGTTATACTCACCCCAAGATCCTTTTCCTTGAGTGTTGTTTGTAGTCTTTGGCCCCTAGATGTACTTCGTTTGTGGTCTTCTTTACCCTTCCCAAATTCATGACTGCATTTAGTGGGGTTGAACTCCAGGAGCCGTTGCTGGACCGGGCCCTGCAGTTATCCAGACCCCTTTTGGGAGTTCTGCTGGTTCCTTGTCCAATTGAATTCTTCTCATCAACTTCACATTTTCTGCAAATAGGGACACTTTGGAGTTTATTCCTTTCGTCATGTTAAAAAATCCCAGAACAGCACCATTCCTAGGACTGACTCTGTGGTACCCCTTTCCCTTACGGGGTGCCAACTCTGACACCTCGCCATGTACCATGACTCGCTGTTGTCTTCCTGATGGGTATTCCCTGATCCATTGTAAAACCTTCCCTGTTATCCCTGCCTTTTTCCTCCAGCTTTTGCACTACTCTCTTGTGTGGAACTGTGCCAAACGCCTTCATACAGTCCAAGAAAATGCAGTCTGTCTACCCCTCTCTTGTCTTACTGCAGTCATCCTGTCATAGAAAATCCAGTAGAATTGTGACACAGAATTTCCCATCTCTGAAACTAGCTGGATGTCGTTGATAAGCTTATTCCTATCTAGGTGCTCCACCATTTCTTCTTTTGTTTAATTTCTCCATGCTCTTGCATGCTATACATGTCAGTGACACGGTCTGTAGTTTTAATTTCTTCATGTCTGTCTCTTTTTTTAAAAAATAGGATTTCATTTGCTGTCTTCCATTCTTCAAACAGTTTGCCCTGTTTCGATAGAAGTGTTGAAGACTGTTGTTAGTGGTACACAAAGCACCCTAAGCTCTCTCTCTCATTACCCTTGGGGAAATCTTATCCAGCCCCATCGCCTCTGAGGCATCTAGCTCGCTTAGCCGCCTCTTCACTTCTTCCTCGGTTATAGAAGTTCCTGATGTCATGTCTGTACTGTCATTTGTTTCTCTAGTCTGTTTCAGGCTTTTAGCTCCTCTTCTAAAGCACTTTATCTTATCTTCTGTTGATAAACTTGTATTCCCACTTCCTGCTCTCTTCAGCTATCCTCTCCTCCATTCCCCTGCCGAGCTCTGCTAGCTTCCTTCCCCAATTTTCCCCCAAATTTTTGTGAGCTCTAACTCCATTCTTCCCTCCCAGGTTCCTCCCTCGTGGGCTCAGCCTCCAGCCCCATGGGAGGGAGAGCAAAAAGGAGAGAAATCGAGGGAGAGAGAGAGGGGGGGGGTGGGAGGGAGGGACGGAGGAGGTTGGGGTATGTGGGGTTTGTATGTGTGTGTTGTGTGTGTAGTATGTATGTGTGTGTATGTATGTGTGTGTGTATGTGTGTGTTGCCCAGGAATAGAGCTCCTCTCTTCTAAGTATTCATATTTGATTATAAATACCAATAATATACCAGAAATTCTAAAACTTACCAATAGAAATTCTAACACTTATCAATTCTTCTTATAGAATCCCCAAAAGTAATACTAGATTCTAAAACTTAGCCTCTCGCAACTTTTTCAATTGTGTGGTGTGTGTGAAATCGTATGTGTGTGTGTATGTATGCATCTGTGTGTGTGTGTGTGTGTGTGTGTGTGTGTGTGTGCATCTGTGTGTGTGCCCATGTGTATGTGTGTGTATGTGTGTTTTTGGACATGTGCATGTGTGTGTATGTTTGTACATGTGTGCGTTCGTGTGTGTAGGGGTGGGGGAGTTTAGGGGGGAGAGAGATGGAGGGGGCAGGACAGAGTGATGGAGAGGTGGAGAGTGGGAAAGGATGTTGGGTTAGTGCCTGGGTGGGTGGGTTGGGGTTTATGGTTGTAAAGTGACTATTTACATGGGCTGTTGATGTATGTGTGTGTTGTTCACACACTCGGTCGTGTACGTTAACAAGCCCTGTGTATGTGTACTGTTATTGTGACCTAATAAGCTCTGTACCCCAGACTCAAATTTGTAGTCCCTGCTCTGTTACGACTCAATGTCGTACCGCTTGTTATTATCTAATACGCTCCCATTACCTAATACACTTGTTATTTACTGACCACTTGGACGTTTACATTCTTTGTTGACACTGTTGCTTCGAGAAAAAACATCAACATCCCAAGAGTAATTGCTGGTTATTTTTCCTTTTCTTTCCCATCACTTTATGCACTACCTCATCTGTCCTTGGCGTGCACCTTAACGCTCTGGCTTGGGTCGCACTTATTATTTTTGAATTTGCGGGAAGTGTTGGCTTATTGGCAATACTGCCTTTACACCTAGCTCTAGGCCTTCTCTCCACACTTCTGGCACTGTTTTTATTTCCAAATTTATATATATTGTAGCTCTCGCCTCCCATTTCTGGTTTAGGCAGCTTGTATTTCACTTCCCGACTTGTTCACTGAGCCCTAATACTTTAAATGATTCCTTCACTATCCTTGGATAGGCCAGAAGAATCTAAAACCCATGAGCATGAGTATGCTTTACTCCCGCCGACGCCGGTGTGTGTGTGTGTGTGTGGTGTGTGTGTGCATACTCACCTAATTGTGGTTGCATGGGTCAAGTCACAACTCTGGCCCCGCTTCTCCACTGGTCACCAATAGGTCCTCTCACTGCTTCATCAGCTTTATCATACCTCATCTTAGATTATGTATGGATCCTGCCCCACTATGTCACTTTTCAGAATATTCCACTTCTTGAAACTCTATGGCTGAAAAAACAACAACTTCCTAACGTCCCTGCATTTCATCTGAATCTTCAACTTCCAAACTTGACCCCTTGTTGCTGTGCCCCATCTCTTGAACATCCTGTATTCCTCCACCTTGTCAATTCGTCACAGTATTTTATTATATATATATAATATATATATATATATAAATATATATTATATATATATATATATATATATATATGGTATACAAGCCTAGCTGACATGAATGACATACTGCTATATAGAAATCCCTTTGTTTTCAGAGAATTTCGGGCAAATTAGATCAGTTTTGTCCCATTATGTAACCCACACCAGTCGACTAACATCCAGGTACTAGTTTTACTGATGGGTGATCATAGACAACTGGTGAAAGGAAACCGTCCAATGTTTCCACCCCTTCGCCGGGAATCGAACCTGGACCCTCATCGTGTGAAGCGAGAGCTTTTGTCACCAGACCACGGGGCACAGTTATTATGTCCCTGTCCCTCCTGTCCTCCAGTGTCGTCAGGTTAATTTCCCTTAACCTTTCTTTGTAGGACGTTCCCCTTAGCTCCAGGACTATTGTTGTTGCAAACCTTTGCACTTTCTCAAATTCCTCGACGTGCTTCACCAAGTGTAGATTTCAAACTCATGCCACATACTCCAATATTTGCCTGACATATACGTTGTACAGAGTCCTGAACTTACTCATGTGTCAAGATGCTATTCTTAGTTTTGCTAGGCTCCGGTATGCTGCAGTAGGTATCTGGTTCATGTTCACCTCAGGAGATGTACTCAGTATTATACTCACTTCAAACATTTTTTTGTGGATTGTGGTTTGCAGTCTTTGGCCCCCTAGTCTTTACTCTGTCTCTGGTTTTCTTTGCCCTTCCGGGATCTTCGTGACTTTGCATTTGATGGGGTTAAATTCCAGGAGCCAGTTGCTAGAGCAGATTTGCAGCCTGTCTAGGACCTTTTGTAATCCTAGCTCATCCTCACTGATTTATTTCTTCACCTTAACTTCACATCGTCTGTAAACAGGGACACTTCTACACTTTTGAGTTTATCCCTTCCAGCATGTCATTCACATATGTCATAAACAGCACAGGTCCTAGGATTGACCCCTATGGGATCCCACTGTCACAGGCGCCCACTCTGATGCTTCGTCATGTACCACTAGTTGTTGCCTCCCAGGTATTCTCTGATCCATTTCAGTGCCTTTCATGTTATGCATGCCTGATTCTCTAGCTTTTTTTCTAATCCCGTATGTGGAACGTGTCGAAAGCCTTCTTGCAGTCCAAGAAATTGGAATCTACTCCTCCCCCCCCCTCCCCATCTTATTTCTGTTACCTTGCCATAAAACTCCTGTAGGCTTGTGACACAGGACACTCTCCGCCTGATAATCTTCTCCATGACTTTGTATACTGTACATGTCAGTGAGACTGGTCTCTATTTAATTAATGGGACTATGTTTGCTATCTTCCTCACCTCAGATAGCTTCCAGTTTCAATAAATGAGTTGAAGATTGTTGTTAGTGGCACATAAAGCATCTTTGCTCTCGCTCTAATCTCCCACAGATAGATGTTGTCTGGTCCCTTCGCCTTTGAAGTATCTAGTTTGCTTAGCAGCATCTTCACCTCCTCAGTGGTGTGAATTTCGTCCAGCACTTGTTGGTGTATTTTTTACTGCTGTACCCCACTATTCCGGCTTTCTGGAGTCCTTCCTGTCTCCATTGTATATACTTCCTTAAATCTCAGTTGAGATCCTCACTTCTCGGTCGTTTTCTTTGAACTCCCTTTCTATCTCAACCTGACTACCTGGTCGTTAACTGTTATTTTCCTCTTGATGTGGCTATACAACAGTTTCAGGTCAGATTTGGCTTTCGATCCTCTCATTTTTGTATTGCTGATGGGTCTCCCTCATAATCTGTTCATATTCGTTTCTGCATCTATGGCTAATCTCTTAATTTTCCTGGGTCCTTTGTCTTCTGTGCTTTTTCTATTCTCTATCACACTTTGTTTTTGCCTCTCTACACCTTTGGGTGAACCAAGGGCTCGGTCTGGTTTTTCCCTTATTCTGTTGCCCTTTGGAACGACCTGTCCTCCGTCTCCTTGCAATTTATTGTCACATAGTCCTGCATTTCGTTTACTGATTTTCCCACCAGTTCTCTTTCCCAATGAACATTTGCAGGAAATTCCTCATGCCTGTGTAGGTCTCCATTTGGTAGTTTGGATTCTCCCATCCTACTCCTGCTTCCATCTTCATTTGTAACTCTACTATGTATTCTAAGCTCAGTCCCACATGTTCACTAGCACCGAGGGACCTTTCGTATGTAAATGTTCTCGATATTTGAACTACTGAAGGTGACTATGAAGTTTCAGCCTCGCTGGTTCATCCTCTGCTCTTTCTCAGTTATTATTCCTAACAAGTTGATGCATGAGTTTTTTTCCAGTACCTATTGCATCATCTTGGCTCTCAATGTTTTGGGTAACCCGTGTGCTTCATGTTTTCCCATCATTTTCTTGATGATTAAAGTCACCCATAACTAGTAACTTTGCCCTACCCATGTGAGCCCTTCTGGCCATCTCAGCTGTTGTGTCCACCATTACTCTGTTGCTGTCTTTATGTTCTTCTCTTGGCCTCCTGATATTCTGTGGCAATTACCACCTTGTGGCCAACAGACTGAATTGTTCCTACTATGTAGACCCTTTCACCCAGTCTGTTCATTACTTCCATTTCCTCAAATCCAAGCAGATTTTGATGAGCAGTGCAATTCATTCTCTCTCTCTGCTCCCTCTATATTTTTTTCAGGATCTGATAATGGATGGAAATATCAGGTCTGTTATCTCTCATGAATTTCGTTCGTGCGAGTCCTGTGACGTCTGAGATATCTTCTTGATTCTTCCGTACCACTCTTCACTTTAGTTTGGTTATTCCTTCCTCATACATGTACCAAACCTTCAACTTCTTTTCTAATTCTTTTGTCCTAGGGAGGGAATATTGGGTTTGAGTTAGCGGGAGACCTTGTGAGGTACTATGTGGGAGGGGGGGCTGCTATGATGGTGGAGTTCGTTGTCGGGATTTGAGGCTGAGGGTATGGTTTTTTGGGTTTAGGGTTATCTTGCTTGGTTTCAGTGGGGTTATCAGGATTCAGGGCCTACTGTAGATTGTTTTGAGGGAGCTTGCATTTGCTCTTCCTACTGGATATGAGTTCTCCTGCTCTTCTCCATTCTTTCTTCCTTTCCTTCTTGCATCTCTGTACCTTCTCTTTCAGTTTCTGAAAGAGAGGGTAGAAAGACATCACTACATCACTTTCCAGTCTTTTCCATTTCCTGACAACTCTGTGACTGAAGAAATACTTCATAACATTCCTTCCCTTCCCTTCCCTTAAACCGTGCTGGTTGTCTTGTTGATGCCTGTCATTTCTAGGTACTCCACCACTCTCCTCCTCATAATAATCTCCATGATTTTGCATACTAATACATGTCTGTGACATTGGTCTGTAGTTTAATTGCCTTTTGTCTACCTTTCTTAAAAACTGGGACTACATTTACCGTCTTCCACACGTCTGGTAGTTCTACAGCTTCAATGGACGTGTTGAAGAATTTTGTTAGTGGTATAACCATCGTCTCTGCTCTCTCAATCACCCACAGAGAGATATTTCTGGTCCCATCGCCTTTGAGGTATCTAGTTTCACTTATTGCGTCTTCACCTCCTCGGTTGTGTGCATTTCGTCTAACATAGTACCTTCATTAAATCTCATGTAAATACTTCATCAAATCTCAAGTTGAGCTCCTCACATACTTCTCGGTCATTTCTTGTGAACTCCCCTCCTTCCTTCCTCAGCCTGATTACTTCGTCCTTGACTGTTATTACCTCCCGATGTGCCTATACAAGAGCTTTGGGTCAGATTTGGCTTTCGATGCTATGTCGTTATTTAATGATGCTGGGCCTCTTTCCTTACCTATGCAATATTTTTCAGGCTCTATTTTCCTGGGTCCTTTGTCTTCTGTACTTTTTCCATTCTCTACCATAGTTTTTGCCTCTCTACTTTTTTGGGTGAGCCAAGGAAA
The DNA here is from genome assembly GCF_026875155.1 of Cherax quadricarinatus. Classification (NCBI taxonomy): domain Eukaryota; kingdom Metazoa; phylum Arthropoda; class Malacostraca; order Decapoda; family Parastacidae; genus Cherax; species Cherax quadricarinatus. The sequence goes on from NW_026475771.1 coordinate 9,257, forward strand.
CGTTCTGGTGTTCTCGCTATTTCTTTTGCCCCTGGAAATGATCCTTCTTCTGCCTCCTTGCCTTTTCTTGTCACATAGTCCTTCATTTCATTTACTTATTTTCCCACTAATTCTCTTTCCTACTGATCCTCTTGCAGGAAATTCCTCATGCCTGTGTAGGTCCCAATTTTTTTAGTGTGGCTTCTCCCATTCTACTCGTGCTTCCCTCTCCACTTGTATCTCTATATTATATTATAAGCTCACAAACGACATGATCACTAGGTCTGAGGGTCTTTTGTATGTGATGTCCTTGATGTCTGAACTACTGAAGGTGAATACAAGGTCCAGTCTTGCTGATTCACCCTCTCCTCTCTCTGTCTCTGGTAATGTCCCTAACATTTTGGTGCATGAGGTTCTTGGCTCTATATTTTTCTGGTCCCCTCTGGCTCCAGGTTTTCCCAGGCAATCTCCTTCTGATTTAAATCACCATAACTAGTAACTTTGACCTACCATAAGAGCTCTTCTGTGCACCTCAGCTAGTGTGTCTACCATTGCTCTATTGCTCTCTTCATATTCTTCTTTTGGCCCCCTGCTGTTCAGTGGTGGATTGACCATCACCTTATGGCCCTCAGACTAAATTGTTCCTACCATATAGTCCCTTTTCCCCATTCTATCCATCATTTCCTTAGGGCCCCCAGGACTGAATTGTTCCTACCATATAGTCCCTTTTGCCCATTCTATCCATTCATTCCATTTCAAATCCCCACTGGTTTATGATGGCAGCACAACTCATCCCTTCTGCTCTCTCTATCTTTCCTCATGATCTGATTTCCCTTGATGGAAAGATTGCATTTGTAATCATCTTAGTGAGTTTCGGTTCTGTGAGTTCTGTGATGTCTTGAGGTTTTTCTTTGAATTTTTCGTGCCCCCTTCTCACGTTTGTTTGTTTCATCCACGTTTGTTTACCAAACTTTCAACTTCTTTTCTAATACTATGGTCTGGGGGGGTATGATGTGGTTAAGAAAGCAGAAGACCTGGCGAGGTACTATGGGGGTTTCTCTGAAAGGGGTAATTTGTGATGGTGGTGGTGGGGGATTGTGGGTATGGTGTCCTGGGTTTTAGGTTAGTATGACTGGTTTACAGTGGGGTTGCGAGAGTTGAGGGCCTTCTGTAGGTAGTTCTAGGGTAAGTTGTATTTGCTCTTCCTCCTGAGTCTGGGTTTCCTGTCCTCTCCATCATCGTCTCTCTATCCTTGCATCTTTGTACCCTATCTTTCAATTTTTGTTCTGTGGCAGTCGAGGTTTCACCCCCAGGAAGTCTATGTGTCACTTACTGACCTGTGCTTCTGCAGAATCCAGTTTTGTACTGATTCTGACTTGAAAATCACTTTGACTTTGGGTGGTTTCTTTTCCTTGCAAACCTCCCTATTCTCAGAAAATTTGCCAACTGGGTCATGTCGTGTCTCCTGTTTCTTTCATGGTACTTTCAATAATTTTTTCTCTCCCACCCCCCTGTTTGTCTCGCTAAATAGGTTTCTCCGTCGACTTCCTGGAGCCCCTGATGAAGACTGACCTCTCCCCTTTCATCTCCTGCTGCATTTTCCCTTTGTATTACATAGATTTAATTGCCTCCACTGCAGCTTTCTTTTCTTTAATCCCCTCACTACCTGTTGTCCCCGTACCCCGTGGTCTGTAATTTTTTTTCCTTGGGTTTTCCTTGAAACCTGTGGTTGTTTTGGACCGCTGCGTGTGCTTGCTCTTTCGTTCCTTCATGCCCCCAAA
>NW_026475772.1:0-10819 GCF_026875155.1 Cherax quadricarinatus
AAAGGAGGGAACAAGAGGGGAGAGAAATTGGGAGAGTTTTCTAAAAAAATGGAACAGAGCTTTCTGTGAAATTAGAAGAGAGGTTGGAGAAGGAGAAGAAGAATTGGGAGGCACAAGCCGAAACTAGGATAAGGGTTCTAGAAGATGAGGTAAACAGGCTGAAGCAAGTTACATGGGCATTGACCAGAGAAGACACAGCATATGAAGCTGAGACGCTGAACAGGAAGGAGGGAGATATGATTTATGCTAAGGCCATATCAACCTGCCAAGAAGGGCCAAGGAGTGAATGGGGAGAGCAGCTGGGTGCAGGCGGAGAGGGGGTAAGGTCAAATGCAGAGGCACAACAATGCTACCAAGAGCCACTGGAAAAAACAAGGGAGAAAATGACCATGTACAGACAGGAACCAGAGTCACAGAGGGAGAGGCAATGGGAGGTGGAAGGGGCTAAATCAGTGCTTATCCACGGGTTTCAGGAGAGAGAGGAAAGGTCACACACTGAAAGACGGCAGGCAGAAAGAAAGGAGATTGAGAACATCATCAAGGAAATAGGTGAAGAAGACATGGACGAGATTGTAAATTTTCAGAGAATAGGGTGGTACTCCAATGGGAGAAAACGACCAATCAAGCTGATTCTCAGGACAGAAACAGTACGGAACAGGATCCTCCAAGAGAAACCGTAGTTGAAATACTCGGGAAAGTACATGAGGGTGTTCCTAGACAGAGACAGAACACAAACAGAACAACAGCAGCTGAGGGAGAAGACAAAAAAGCGAAAAGAGCTACGAAAGGAGACAAGGTTGGAACCAGCAGAGGTCAATCAGAGCTGAACAGAGCAGCAAGTGCAAGCACACACAGAACTATCCTCAGAACACCATCCCAACACAAACTTCAATCCACACTCACAGCTTCCACCCAACACTCAGCTATAGAATCCCACAGTATGCTACAAGGTCTCCCACCCTCACAGGCCCCCCAAACCATAGTGTTGGAAAGGAAACTGAAGGTATGGTACACAAACGCTGATGGAATAACAAATAAGTGGGAGGAGTGGCACGAAAGATTCAAAGAGGCATCACCGGACATCATAGCTCTCACAGAAACCAAGCTAACAGGTATGATAACAGATGCCATATTTCCAACAGGATACCAGATCCTGAGGAAGGACAGAGGAAACAGGGGGGGGAGGAGTGGCACTGTTGATCAAAAACCAATAGAATTTTGATGAACTGGAGAGAGGAGACAGCGGAGAAGGAAGTGATTACATAGCGGGAACACTTCTCTCTGGAGGTACCAAGGTGGTAATTGCAGTGATGTATAACCCACCACAGAACAGCAGGAGGTCAAGGCAAGAGTATGATGAGAGCAATAGTTCGGTGGTTGACACACTGTCTGCAGTGGCCCAGAAGAGCTCATGCATGCATGGCAAAGCTCCTGATCATGGGCGACTTTAACCACAAGAAGATCGATTGGGAGAACTTGGAGCCACATGGGGACCAAGACACATGGAAGGCTAAGATGATGGAGGTGGTACTGGAAAACTTCATGCACCAACACGTAAGGGACACTACAAGAGAGAGAGGAGAGTATGAACCAGCAAGACTGGACCTAGTATTCACCTTGTGTAGTGCAGATATTGAGGACATCGCATATGAAAGACCCCTGGGCCAGCGATCATGTGGTTTTGAGCTTCGAATACACTGTAGAGCTACAAATGGAGGGGAAGCAGGAAGGACAGGACAAATGAAACCAAATTACAGGAAAGGGGACTACACGGAATGATGAACTTCCTGAACGAGGTTCAGTGGGACAGAACTGGCAGGGAAGCCAGTTAATGAAATGATGGAATATGTAGCAACAATGTGCAAGGAGGCTGAAGAGGGGTTTGTACCCAAGGGAAACAGGAATAATGAAAAAGCCAGGATGAGCCCATGGTTCACCCAAAGGCGCAAGGAGGCAAAAACCAAGTGTGCTAGGGAATGGAAGAAATATAGAAGGCAAAGAACCAAGGAGAATAAGGAGAGCAGTCGTAGAGCCAGAAACGAATATGCACAGAATAAGAAGGGAAGCCCAAAGACAATATGAAAATGACATAGCAGCGAAAGTCAAATCTGACTCGAAGCTGTTATACAGCCACATCAGGACGAAAACAACAATCAAGGACCAGGTAATCAGGCTAAGGAAGGAAGGAGGAGAGACAACAAGAAATGACCGTGAAGTATGTGAGGAACTCAAGAAGAGATTCAAAGAAGTGTTCACAGAGGAGACAGAAGGGCTCCAGAGGGACTGAGAGGTGTGGCACATTACCAGGTGCTGGACACGGTACACAATCGAGGAAGAAGTGAAGAGCTTCTGAGTGAGCTAGATACCTCAAAGGCAATGGGGCCAGATAACATCTCTCCATGGGTCCTGATAGAGGGAGCAGAGGCGCTATGTGTACCCCTAACAACAATATTCAATACATCTATCGAAACGGAGATTGCCTGAGGCATGGAAGACAGCAAATGTAGTCCCAGTCTTTAAAAAAGGAGACAGACATGAAGCACTAACCTACAGACCAGTGTCACTGACAAGTATAGTATGCAAAGTCATGGAGAAGATTGTCAGGAGAAGAGTGGTTGAACACCTAGAAAGGAATGATCTCATCATCAGCACCCAACATGGTTTCAGGGACGAGAAATCCTGTGTCACAAACCTACTGGAGTTCTATGACAAGGTGACAGCAGTAAGACAAGAGAGAGAGGGGTGGGTGGATTGCATTTTCTTGGACTGCAAGAAGGCGTGTGACACAGTACCACAAAAGAGATTAGTGCAAAAACTGAGGACCAAGCAGGGATAACAGGGAAGGCACTACAATGGATCAGGGAATATTTGTCAGGAAGACAGCAGCGAGTAATGGTACGTGGCGAGGTGTCAGAGTGGGCACCTGTGACCAGCGAGGTCCCACAGGGGTCAGTCCTATGAAAAGTGCTGTTTCTGGTATTTGTGAACGACATGACAGAAGGAATAAACTCTGAGGTGTCACTGTTTGCAGATGACGTGAAGTTGATGAGAAGAATTCATTCGACCGAAGACCAGGCAGAACTACAAAGGGATCTGGACAGGCTGCAGACCTGGTCCAGCAATTGGCTCCTGGAGTTCAATCCCATCAAGTGCAAAGTCATGAAGATTGGGAAGGGCAAAGAAGACCACAGACGGAGTACAGTCTAGGGGCCAGAGACTACAAACCTCACTCAAGGAAAAAGATCTTGGGGTGAGTATAACACCACGCACATCTCCTGAAGTGCACATCAACCAAATAACTGCTGCAGCATATGGGCGCCTGGCAAACCTCAGAACAGCATTCCGACATCTTAATAAGCAGTCGTTCAGGAACCTGTACACCGTGTACGTTAGGCCCATATTGGAGTATGCGGCACCAGTTTGGAACCCACACCTAGACAAGCATGTAAAGAAACTAGAGAAAGTGCAAAGGTTTGCCACAAGACTAGTCCCAGAGCTAAGAGTGTGTCCTGCGAGGAGAGGTTAAGGGAAATCAACCTGACGACACTGGAGGACAAGAGAGATAGGGGGGACATGATAACGACTTACAAAATACTGAGAGGAATTGACAAGGTGGACAAAGACAGGATGTTCCAGAGACTGGACACAGCAAAAAGGGGCACAGTTGGGAGCTGAACACACAGAAGAATCACAGGGATGTTAGGAAGTATTTCTTCAGCCACAGAGTAGTCAGGAAGTGGAATAGTTTGGAGAGATGTAGTGAAGCAGATCCATACATAGCTTTAAGCAGAGGTACGATAAAGCTCACGGTTCAGGGAGAGTGACCTAGTGGCGACCAGTGAAGAGGAGGGGCCAGGAGCTTGGACTCGACTCCTGCAACCTCAACTAGGTGAGTACTACTAGGTGAGTACACACACACACACACACACACACGCACACACACACACACACACACACACACACACATACACGACACGACACACACACACACACACACACACACACACACACACACACACACACACACCACAGTCATGTATAACCCACCACAGAACACAGGAGGCCAAGGCAAGAGTACGACGAGAGCAATAGAGCAATGTTGACACACTGGCTAGAGTGGCCAGAAGAGCTCATGCATGCAGGGCAAAGCTCCTGATCATGGGTGACATTAACCATAAGGAGATCGATTGGAGAACTTGGACCCGCGTGGAGGCCAAGATACATGGAGGGCTAAGATGATGGAGGTGGTACTGGAAAAACTTCATGTACCAACACGTAAGGGACACTACAAGAGAGAGAGGAAGGATGAACCAGCAAGGCTGACTTAGTATTCACCTTGAGTAGTGCAGATATCGAGGACATCACATATGAAAGACCCCTTGGGGCTAGTGACTATGTGGCTTAAGCTTCGAATACACAGTAAGAGCTACAAGTGGAGGAGAAGCAGGAAGGCCAGGACGAATGAAGCCAAAATACAAGAAAGGGAACTACACAGGAATGAGGAACTTCCTGAACGGGGTTCAGTGGGACAGATAACTGGCAGGAAGCCAGTTAATGAGATGATGGAATATGTAGCAACAAATGCAAGGAGGCTGAGGAGAGGTTTGTACCCAAGGTAACAGGAATAATGAAAAAGCCAGGATGAGCCCATGTTTTACCCAAAGGAGCAGGGAGGCAAAAACCAAGTGTGCTAGGGAATGGAAGAAATATAGAAGGCAAAGGACCCACGAGAATAAGGAGAGCAGTCGTAGAGCCAAAAACGAATTTGCACAGATAGGAAGGGAGCCCAAAGACAATATGAAAATGACATAGCAGCGAAAGCCAAATCTGACCCGAAACTGTTGTACAGCCACATCAGGAGAAAACAACAGTCAAGGCCCAGTAATCAGGCTAAGGAAGGAAGGAGAAGACAACAAGAAATGACTGTGAAGTATGTGAGGAACTCAACGAGAGATTCAAAGAAGTGTTCACAGAGGAGACAGAAGGGCTCCAGAAAGACGGAGAGGTGGGCACAACACCAAGTGCTGGACACAGTGCACACAACCGAGGAAGAAGTGAAGAGGCTTCTGAGTGAGCTAGATACCTCAAAGCAACGGGGCCAGATACCATCTCCCCATGGGTATTGAAGAGGGAGCAGAGGCGCTATGTGTACCCCTAACAACAATATTCAATACATCTATCGAAACAGGGAGATTGCCTGAGGCATGGAAGACAGCAAATGTAGTCCCAATCTTTAAAAAAGGAGACAGACATGAAGCATTAAACTACAGACCAGTGTCACTGACATGTATAGTATGCAAAATCATGGAGAAGATTATCAGGAGAAGAGTGTTGGAACACCTAGAAAGGAATGATCTCATCAACACCAGCCAACATGGTTTCAGGGACGGGAAATCCAGGCAGAACTACAAAGAGATCTGGACAGGCTCCAGACCTAGTCCAGCAATTGGCTCCTGGAGTTCAATCCCACCAAGTGCAAAGTGATGAAGATTAGGGATGGGCAAAGAAAACCACATACGGAGTACAGTCTAGGGGGCCAGAGACTACAAACCTCACTCAAGGAAAAAGATCTTGGGGTGAATATAACACCAGGCACATCTGAAGCGCACATCAACCAAATAACTGCTGCAGCATATGGGCGCCTAGCGAACCTCAGAACAGCATTCCGACATCTTAATAAGGAATCATTCAGGACCCTGTACACCGTGTACGTTAGGCCCATATTGGAGTATGCGGCACCAGTTTTGAACCCACACCTAGCCAAGCACGTAAAGAAACTAGAGAAAGTGCAAAGGTTTGCAACAAGACTAGTCCCAAGACTAAGAGGTATGTCCTACGAGGAGAGGTTAAATGAAATCAAACCTGACAACACTATAGGACAGGGGAGATAGGGGAGACATGATAACGACATACAAAATACCGAGAGGAATTGACAAGGTGGACAAAGACAGGATGTTCCAGAGATTGGACACAGTAACAAGGGGACACAGTTGGAAGCTGAAGACACAGATGAATCACAGGGATGCTAGGAAGTATTTCTTCAGCCGCAGAGTAGTCAGTAAGTGGAATAGTTTGGGAAACGATGTAGTGGAGGCAGGATCCATACATAGCTTTAAGCAGAGGTATGATAAAGCTGATGGTTCAGGGAGAGTGACCTAGTAGCGATCAGTGAAGAGGCGGGCCAGGAGCTCGGACTCGAAACCCGCAACCTCAACTAGGTGATACACACACACACACATACACACACACACACCACACACACACACACACACACACACACACACACGAGTACACACACACACACGAGTACACCCACACACAAGAGTAACAACCCACACACAAGAGTACACCCACACACAAAGTACACACACACTCACACACACACACACACACACATACACACACACACACACACACACACACACACACACACACACCACACACACACACACACACACACACCACACATACACACACATACACACACTCACACACACACACAGGAACAAGCACTTGTAAGCTGTAGTACACACGCAAACACACACACACAGGATTTCACACCGTCCTGTGAACTGACCATCTGCACCTCGCTACCTCTCTCTCTCATCTCTTCCTATCCTAGGTAGAGACGTATCTCTCTCTACTATCTCACTCTTTACCTATATCTCTCTCTCTCTACCTATCACTCTCTACCTATCTCTCTCTCTTCCCTCTCCCATCTCTCCCCTCTAACATCTCTTCCTTCTAACACCTCCCCCCTCTAACATCTCTCCCCCTCTAACATCTCTCCCCTCCCCCATTATCTCTCCCCCTCTCCCTCTTCCCACTCTCTCCCTTCCTCCCCTCTCTCTCCCCCTAGCCTCTCTCCTCCCTAGCCTCTCCTCTCACCCCTAGCCTCTCTCACCCCTCTCACTCTTCCCTCCTCCCCCCCTTTCCCCTTCCTGCCCCTCTCTCTACCATTCCCCTCTCTCTCCCCCTCTCTTGCCTTCACTCTCTCTCCTCCATCACTCCCTCTCTCTCCCCTCTCTCTCCCTCTCTCCTTCTCTCTCTCATCTTCCCTCTCTCCCTCCCTCTCTCTCTCTGCCTCTCTGTCACTCTCTCCTCTCTCTCTCTCTCTCCCGTCCCTCATTTTCTCCCATCCACTCCTCACCCATCTCCAAACCTTCCATTCACTCTCTCTCTCCCCCTCTCTCTCTCACACTCTCTCTTCCCCTTTTTCCTTCTCACTATCCTCCCCCTCCTCCTCTTCTCCACTCTTTCTGTTTCTCCTCTCTCTCATCGTCTCTTTTTTTTTTTTTTTTTTACTCAGGTTTGACAAGGTTAAGGATCCATAGCTTTATTGACAGCTATATTACAGGTTAAGGATCCTAACTTATTGGCAATCTAAGAAGCTTTTACCTACATCACACATTTGAAAGCATTTTTATTGTTTTGAGACATACAAGTATGGAACATGATGAATTGGAGCCATCTTGGGCCATCATTTCCATTGATCACTGACTATCTCGTTGACATCATTAATGCTGATACGAAATGTGTTCCATACACGAGCATCCTGGGTTATGTATGATCTCAGATTGAGTGATGATTCTGGAGAAGGGTACAGCCAAGTGAAGTTGCTGCTTTCTGCCGAGCATGTGGCATAAAAGCTTGTTTCATCACGCTGTCCTCGAAGTGGATCCAAGTGTGTATTTTTTGACAATATTGGCCTTGTACATAACATAAGGCCACCCCACATTCCTCCTATGTTGAAGGCTTCTACATCCCTTCTCTCTCTCTCTCTCATCTCTCTCTCTCTCTCGTTCTCTCCTCTCTCTCTCTCGTCGTCTCGTCTCTCTCTCTCTACTCTCTCTCGTCTGCTCTCTCTCTCTCTCTCTCCATATCTTCCCCATTTTTTCCCTTCTCACTCTCCCGCCCTCTCCTTCCCATTCTTTCTCTCTCTAACCCCCTCCTCACACTCACTCTCTCCATACCCTTCTCAACACTACCCCTCTCTCTCTCCTTCTACCTTTCCCTACTCTCTTCTCACACAAAAAAAAAAAAATGGTGGGGACACGCAGAACCAAGGATCGGACAGATGAGAATGGTTCTGTAGGGAGTGTTTGGATGGAGGAGCAGAGGAAAAGGAATGGAACAAATGGGAGAGAAAATTAGGAGAGCTTTTCTGAAAAAAATGGAGAAAGAGCTCTCTGTGAAATTGGAAAAGAGGGTTGTAGAATGAGACCAAAGAATTGGAGGCACAAGTCGAAACTGCAGAAGCCAAGATAAGGGTCCTAGAAGCTGAGAAAAATAGCTGAAGCGAGTTACAGGGGAAGTGACCAGAGAAAGACACAGCAGTAAAGCTGCTAGCCGAACCAGGAAGGGAAGGAATTATGAATATGCTAAGGACATATCACCTGCCAAGTAGGGCTCCAAGATGAAAGGAATGAAACACTGGGTGTCAGATGGAGAGGGTGATAGGTCGAATGCTGATGCACAACCAATACAATCAGAGCCACTAGAAAAAACAAGGATAAACTGACCACATACAGGCAGATCCAGAGACACAGAGGTGAGGCAATGGGAGTATGAAAGGGCAAAATCAGTGTTTATCCATGGGCTTAAGGAGAGAGAGGAAAGGACACACACTGAAAGGCAGGCAGGAAGAAAGAAAGGAAGATTGAAAACTCATCACGGAAATAGGTGAAGAGAGGGATGAGATAGTAAATTTTCAGAGAATAGGGGGGTACTCGAAGGAAGAAACCGACCAAGTCAAGCCTGATTCTCAGGACGGAAACAGTGCGTAACAGAATCCTCCAAGAGAAACAAGTTGAAATACGCGGAAGAGTACAAGAGTGTTCCTAGACAGAGACAGAACACAAGCAGAACGACAGCAGGCTGAGGGAGAGGAACAAAAAAGCGAAAGGAGCTAGGAAAAGAGACAAGATGGAACGAGTCAGAGGTCATCATAGCAACAGAACAGCAAGGGCAAGCACACCAACCTATTCTCAGAAAAACCAACAATCTATCACACCAACCCAACACACACTACAATCCATACCCACGACCTCCACCCTACAAACGAGCAATAGAATCCCAGAGAATGCTACCAGGTCTCCCACCCTCACAGGTCCCCCAAACCAAAGTGTTGGAAAGGAAACTGAAGTATGGTACACAAACGCTGATGGAAATAACAAATAAGTGGGAGGAGTGGCATGAAAGAGACAAGAGGCATCACTATAGACTCATAGCTCTCACAGAAACCAACTTACAGGTATGATAAGAGATGCCATCTTTCCAACGGATTCCAAATCCTAAGAAAGACAGAGGAACAAGAAGGGTGGAGGACTGGCATTGCTGATCAAAAATAGCTGGAATTTTGATTGATCTGGAGAGAGAGACAGCGAGAGTGAAAGTGATTACATAGCGGAACGCTTCACGTCTAGGAGGTCCCGAGGTGGTAATAGGCTCAGTGATTATAACCCACCACAGAACAGCAGAGGCCAAGGCAAGAGTACGACGAGAGCCAATAGAGCGATGGTTGACACACTGGCTACAGTGGCCAGCAGAGCTCATGCCATGCTGGCAAATCACCTGATTCATTGGTGACTTAACCCACAAGGAGATGATTGAGAGAACTTGGCCCGCATGGGGAGCCAATATACATGGAGGGTCTAAGATGATGGAGGTGGTACCGAAAACTTCATAATTTACCAACACGTAAGGGACACGGCAAGAGAGAGAGGAGAGGATGAACCAGCAAGGCTGGACTTAGTATCCACCTGAGTAGTGCAATAACGAGACATCACATATGAAAACCCTTGGGGCCTGTGACCATTGTTTAAGCTTCGAATACACAGTAGAGCTACAAAGGAGAGAACAGGAAGGCCCAGGACGAATGAAGCCAAACTACAAGAAAGGTGACAACACAGGAATGAGGAACTTCCTGAACGGGGTTCAAGTTGACAGAGAGAACTGGCAGGGAAGCCAGTAAATGAGATGATGAAATATTAGCAACAAAATGCAAGGAGGCCAGGAGAGTAAGTACCCAAGGTACAGAATAATGAAAAATCAGATGAGCCCCATGGTTTACGCCAAAGGTGCATGGAGGCAAAAACCAAGTGTGCCAGGGAAATGGCAGAAATATAGAAGGCAAATGTCATGCAGCGAAAGCCAATCTGACCCGAAACTGTTGTACATCAAGGAGGAAATAACATCCAAGGACCAGTAATCAGGGCTAATAGGAAGTAAGGAGGAGAGACAACAAGAAATGACAGTGAGTATATGAGGAACCAACAAGAGATTCAAAGAAGTTGTTCACAGAGGAGACAGAAGGAGCTTCCAGAATACGGAGAGGTGGGGGCATCACCACCATGTGCTAGACACCGTGCACACAAAACCGAGGAAGAAGTGAAGAGGCTTCTGAGTGAGCTATATACCTCAAAGTCAATGGTGAGCCAGATAACATCACCCCATGGGTGATTGAGAGAGGGAGCAGAGCGGTTATGGGTAACACCTAACAACAATATTTCAAATACATCTATCAAACTGGGAGATTGCCTGAGCATGGAAGACAGCAAATGTAGTCCCAATCAGTTAAAAAAGGAGACAAAACATGAAGCATTTAAACTACATACCAGTGTCACTGACATGTATAGTATGCAAAATCATGAGGAAGATTAAAATCCCCAAGAAAAAAAAAAAGAAAGTGGTGGAATCACTAGAAAGGCGACGAGCTCTCAACATCACCACATGTTCAGGTAGCGGGAATCCTGTGTCACAATCCTACTGGAGTTCTAATGACATGGTGACATCAGTAGACAAGAGAGAGAGATGTTGG
>NW_026475774.1:0-10619 GCF_026875155.1 Cherax quadricarinatus
CGGGGGGGAAATCGCCGGTGTGATAAAAAAAAAAAAAAAAATTTTAGAATGGACGGTACTCGCTGTATAATGATTGTTATAAGAAACTCCCAAATTTCTAGCCACTTGCCAGCACTTTTTGTAGGGGTGAAGTCTTCAGCGTATCTGGAGTCAGGTCCTTCACCAACTGTGATATGTCACGATCCAGGGTTTCAAGAAGTTCAAAGCTCCCGGACAGGCCCCCACTTGTTACGGTTCGAATCTTAGTCGTTTGCCAGGTTTAGTGCCCACCATAACAAAATCTCTTCCAAGAATAAAAAGGAACTTTCAATCTTGGAAATATAAGGTGCAAATAAGAATTACTCGGCATTTTACAGACTTTTTATTAAAAATTTTAAAAACTTCTCTTGGATATTCCTAAAATCTATTAATATTAATTAATGAGATTCTTTCAATCACTTAAAAGTCCTAAATTGTAGGTATACAATATTACAGTGTAGTGTCTATACGGAACTACCTCGAAAATTATTCAGAGGAGCAAAAGACTTTTTCTTCAATAATAACACATGACTTGAATGAGTATATACTTTCAAAAAGAACTCCTTCACTGAGTAAGGTCAATATAAACGGGGACTTCTACACACGACGCGGGTAACACATCGTATACTTAAGATATCTGGAATATGACTTTCTGCCGACTCCACCACAGAATTTTCAACTCAAGCCAGTTCAGAGTTTCTCAACTAGATTCTCCAAGCACCAGGAAGAGAACTGTACTGGAGTACAGTAGGTCTGCCAAGACACTGTTCACCCAGTCAGCAGTGAGTGTGAACTGGCCTTACACAGAAAATTTCCCTTCATGACGTCTACCCTCAAAGGGGGGGGGGTTTAGAGCGGTTGAACTACCCACCAATGGACATACCTTGTTATAAACCTAGCCAGGTGTACCTACCTAACACATTACTCAATATATATACATTTACACATTATACCGGGGTATATTCCTAAACCAATAATATTATAGACTAGTAGAATCTTTAATTTAGCTAATATTAAAGAAACCCCGAGTAAAAATATTAAGTAGACAATACACTTAAATTAATCTCATTATGACCTTGGTCATAACACTCCCCTATCCACTCTATCATATGCCTTTTAAAATCCATAAATGCAATAAAAACTTCCCTACCTTTATCCAAATACTGTTCCATATATGCTTCAATGAAAAAACTTGATCTCCACATCCCCTACCCACTCTAAACCTCCTTGCTCATCCGCAATCCTACATTCTCTCTTACCTATAATTCTTTCAACAATAACCCTCCCATACACTTTTCCTGGTATATCTTTAAAACAAATTCCTCTATAATTTTACAATCTCTCTTGTCCCACTTCCCTTTATATAAAGAAACTAACATGCTCCTGCCAATCGCTAGGTATTTCCCCTCATTCATACATTTTTTAAACAATAATCCCAACCACCTAATATATATCCCCCCACCTTTAACTTTTCTGTCATGATCCCATCAGTTCCAGCTGTTTTTAAACCTTTTCATTCTACTAATGCCTCAGCACCCCCCCACACTAAACCCCTGCTTTTTTCACTCCTAAAAGAGGGTATACCTCACTGGCCAATGCATAAAATTTACCGCCCCCTTTCTTCGTCGAAATTTAAAAGTTCCTCAAAATATTTTTTCCCATCTACCCAATACCCCCATTCCCCACTACAACTCCCCATCTGTTTTTAACCCCCTTCAGGGTCCAAGGCAAAAATTAAGTGGTGCCCCAGTGCCCAAAGAATTAAAAAAAAAAAAAATTGTTATTTTTTTTTTATGAAAGGGTAGAGAATCTTTTTCTAAAGGTAATAAAAAAAAAAGTATGAATTTGAGGAAAATTTACAAAATTATGCTCTCGCGAATTTTTGTGTCAGCGACTTTTACAAATCGGCGATTTTGCCGACTTTGACTCCCTTTTTTGGGCCCAAATTTACATTATTCCAGTCGACCAAATTTTTAGCTATTTCACTGTATTACTTATATTCTATCGAGTGAGCACAAGAAATCGAAAGTCAACTGTTTAAACTACAAAAAAAAAATGATCGGAAATTGGGAAATTTGGCCCAATTAACACAAATTTAAAAATTTCCCAATTTCAAAATGGGGTTCGAAAAAAAACAATGTAGGTATCCTGACACTAAAAAAACTTTTCCCTCTTTTCTTTAGTTAAGTTTTGAGGCTTTACAAAAAATTCCTTTTTGATTTTTTTTTCACATAATGAATTTTTTATTCACCCCAAAAAATAAAGATTTACTGTTATGCAATATTGTAATAATTGTATGAATTTCATCAACAATTTGTGAATGATATTAGACCCACCAGTTGGCGTGTATTAGACGTGTGGGGGTTGTTTTTTTACCTTGAACATCGGAAAAATTTTAACATTTCCGCTACTTTGAGCTCAGTTTTAAGCCATTTCCAGTGCAAAAAATTTAAACAAAACATATTATTTTTTTTAAAAATTCTTCCCTTTTTATCAAATGGACCAAGAAATCAAAAACAACTATAAAAAAATAGAAAAAAACACAAATCGCTTTTTAATCGAAAATCAGGTCTCAGTTTTTTTTTCTTCATTTTAACACAGGTGCTGCAGGATTTGTTTTATGTGGGGCACACATATCACATAGATTATTCTCTCATTCTAGGCCCAAAAGTACCACTACAGTTTATCATAGTGAGCTGAGTCATGACTAGATCTAAGGTTTGGACCCTGAAAATAAAGCCCTAGATCTACGGGACGGACCCCCCCGAAAGGGTTTTAAAAAGAAAATTCATTTTTTCCCTAGGCTTTCGAAAATTTTTTAGCTCACTCCCCCAATTTTTTTTTTTATTTTCAATGAAATTTCTTTACGTGCCCCCTCATCCCATCATCTGCTCTCCTTCTGCCTCCTCACCCCTCTCTTCACCTTTCTTTTATCTCCATTACCTGCCATCTTATAACAATTCTGCTTTTTAGAAACCTCTCATAACCCCCTTTTTCTCTTTGATTTGTTTGAGCCCGGTTACAGAAAGAAAAATAAAATTACAGTCGCATTAGAGAGTTGAGTAATGCAAGGGAAATCATCATAGTGTTTACTCATGATCAACAAATAGTTGAAGACGTAATATTAAATTAAAGTTGAAGAGTGAATGATCTAACATTAATTTGAAGACTGTAAGTCTCATTATATTGAAGAGTGTAATGATCTTCCCAGACTAGCTGTATAAGGGCAATTACGTTAGGATTATTTGTGCAGCTCAAAAAGAGGTTGATATCGGGATGGATAATTACATTCAAAAGGTCACGTACGAAATAAGCTGTTGCAACATCAAATAACAAAAAGCATTTGCTGTTAAACTTTTAACAAATATAAAAAAATTAAACAAATAATTTTTTTAATCTAAAAATAGGGGCGCTGAATATAAAAGAAAAAACAATGAAAAAAGACATTTAAAAAACCCCTGATTAAAGTTTATTATTATTTATTATTATTTTTTTATTATTTATTATTATTATTATTATTTGGGTTAAAAAAAGGGGGTTTAATTTCTATTATTATTTTATTTTTATTATTATTTTTTTTTTTATACATGGCCGTTCCCACCAAGGAGGGTGGCCCGAAAAAGAAAACTTTCACCATCATTCCTCCCTCCTGTCTTGCCAGAAGGGTGTTTTACCTACATTTTTTTTAAACTGCAACTTAACACCCCCCTTCGAGTGCAGGCACTGTACTTCCCATCTCCGCACTCAAGTCCGCCTCCGGTTTCCCTGAACCCCTTCAAAATGTTACTTTGCTCACACTAACACACGTCAATATTAAAAACCTTTTGTCTCCATTCACTCTATAAAAACACGCTCACGCATGCCTGCTGGAAGCCCAACCCCTCGCCAAAAAACCTCCTTTCCCCCTTTCCCCTCCAACCCTTTTCCCCTAGGCCGACCCCTCCCCCCGCCTTCCTTCCACTACAGACTGATACACTCTTGAAGTCACTCGTTTCGCTCCATTCTCCCAATGTCCGAACCACCTCAAAAACCCCTTCCCTCAGCCCTTTTGGGACAACATTTTGGTAACCCCGCACCTCCCCCTAATTCCAAACTACGAATTCTCTGCATATATTCCACCAAAATTTCCCTCAAAATGACATTCCCCACTGCCCCCACCCTTTCCCTCGCTGCAAACATTCATCATCCATCTTCACACCCAATAAAGCGTTGGTAAAACTATACTCTCATACATTCCCCCTTTCCCTCCAAAAAAAGTTCTTTGTCTCCAAGCTCCTAAGTGCCCCACTCACCCTTTTCCCCCATCAATTCTATGATTCACCTCTTTTTCATGACCCACCGCTGACACCCCACCCCCAAATATCTAAAATAATTCACCCCCTCCTACTCCTTCCCTCAATTGATACCAATCTTTATCACCTAATCTTTTTTTTTATCCTCTAACCTTACTCTTTTCCCGTATTCACTTTTTTTTTCTTCTTTTGCACACCCTACCAAAATTTATTCACCAATCTCTGCAACTTCTCTTCAGAAACTCCCCAAAACACGGTGTCATCAGCAAAGGCAACTGTGACAAATCCCCTTTTTTTTGTGATTTTTTATCCTTTAAAATCCACGCCTCTGACAAGACCCCCGCATTTACTTTCTTACAAACCCCCTCTTTAAATATATTAAACAACCACGGTGACATCAACATCCTTTTCTAATACGAAAAGAAATTCAGCTGAATTTTATGGACTTAAGGCCAGGGAGATTAAAAACCCAAAGATCCACTTTCATCATTCTATCATGCGGAGGAGCCCCTGTCTATGGTGCATCCAACAAAATAAGCAGACTTTGGATGTCACTACCCCGCCCCCCGGCTAGGTTACAAGTATCTTTGGCGGTTAAATCACCACCACCAATGTACACCAACGAAAAGTAAACTTTGCCCAAAGGGTTATTTCAACCCCGCGTCATTAAAGTACTGGAGTTTCATAAAATTAAGAATTTTTGAAACAACTCACTCAGAAGTGTTCAAGAAATGGCTAAGTATTTTTTCCACAGTGGGGATATTACGACCATTTGGGAAAAACCTGATTTGCTAGCTGTAAAAAAAGAACCACTATGTTGTGTGGTGTGTGTGTTGTGTGTGTGTGTGTGTGTGTGTGGGTGTGTGTGTGGTGTGTTTTGGTGTGTGTGTGTGTTTGGTGTATGTGTTGAGTGTGTGTGTTGTGGTGTGTGTGGTGTGTGGTGTGTGTGGGGGTGTGTGGGGTTGTGTGTGTGTGGTGTGTGTTTTTGGGTTTTGGGGTTTGGTGTTTGTGTGTGTGTGAGTATGATTGGGGGGGGGGTTTGTGTGTGTGTGTATGAAGTGTGTGTGCGTGTGTTTATGAGTTTGTGTTTTTTGGGGTGTGTGGTGTGTGGTGGGTGATTATTGTGTGTGGTATGAATTGTATGTGTGTGTGTTGAGAAAAGAGAGACTCAGCAATCAACTTTTTCCACCAATAACTCACTAAAATTGTCCCGGGGTGTGGAGTGTAATTGCTCATTACTCAAAAATTTGTTCATGATTGCACCCATGTATAAAGTAAGTAACCATTCTTACAGTATTCATTCCCTTTTGTAACTTTGATTCATTCCCTTTTGTAACTTGTGAGTTCATTACCTTTTAACTTGAGTTCATCCCTTTGTACCTAGTTCAGCCACAAAATTTTGGAGCCCCGGCCCCTGGCCCATTGTGTCCCTCTGTAATTGTAAATACCTTTGTAATTTTGTCATGATTGTGACTAGACCTACCTGGAGTTCATTCCTTTGTAAATTGTGAATTCTTTACCTCTGTAACTTGCTCAGCTATCAAAACTTTGAGGCCCAGTCCCGGCCCCATTATGTACCTCTGTAATTTTTTGACTCCCGCCCACTGGAGGGTTTTGGGGGGGTGCAAATAAAATATTAAACTAACTAACTTGTCAAAGGGCCTACTTTTACTGGGAAAAAATTTTCCCCTTTTTCCTACATACCTAACTTCCCCTCGTATCCTCGTAAAAACTCTTCACTGCTTTCGGTAACCTACCTCCACACAATACACCTGAAACATCTCCCACATTCCCCCCCTATCACCCTGTCATACCCTTTTTCCAAATCCATAAATCCCACAAAGCCCTTTTTAGCCTTATCTAAATACTGTTCACTTATTTTTTTTCACTGTAAACACCGGGTCCACACACTCCCCCCTTTTCCCTAAAGCCTCCTTTTTCTCACTATCCTATTCCCCGTCTTACACTTAATTCTCTCAAAAATAACTCTACCAACACTTTACCAGGTACACAAAACAGACTTATCCCCCCTATATTTTTGCACCCCCTTTTTTTTCCCCCTTTGCCTTTATACAAAGGAACTATGCATGCTTCGCCAATCCCTAGTACCTTCCCTTCTTCCATACATTTTTTAAATAATTGCACCAACCACCCAAAAACTATATCCCCACCTCTTTTAAAAATTTTCTATCTTTATCCCATC
Source organism: Cherax quadricarinatus (assembly GCF_026875155.1). NCBI lineage: Eukaryota > Metazoa > Arthropoda > Malacostraca > Decapoda > Parastacidae > Cherax > Cherax quadricarinatus. The sequence continues at coordinate 6,514 of NW_026475774.1, forward strand.
AATCCCGGCTGCCTTCCCCCCTTTCTTTTTTCCCTACGCCTCACGAACTTCCCCCACACTCACAACTGGCTCTTCCCCCACTCCTACAAGATGTTATTCCTCCTTGCCCTTAAAGAAATCACAGCTTCCCTATCTTTATCAAAATTTAAAAAATTTCCCCCAAAATATTCCCCCTTTCCCAATACCTTAACTCTCAAATTTTAAAAACTCTCCCTCCTATTTTTAAAGACAAATAAATTTTTTCTTAAGGGTTCCTTAGTGTTAAACTCACTCCAAAACTTTTTCTTATTTTCAAAAAAAATTTGTTGATAACATCTCACCCAATCTCTCATTTGCTCTCTTTTTACATTGCTTCACCACTCTCTTAAATTCTTCTTTTTCTCCCTATACCTTTTCCCCCCTTGCATCACTTCTACTTTGTAAAAACTTCTCATATGTAACTTTTTTTCCCTTTTACTTCTTTTAACATCATCATTCCACCAACGCTCCTCTTCCCTCCCGCACCCACTTTCCTGAAACCACAAACTTCTGCTGAACGCCTAACCTGCATTTTTAAACCCACCCCATACCTCTTTGACCCCCCTTGCCTATGCCTCATTAGTCCACTTTCCAATAGTGTTTATATCTTACCCCAACTGCCTCCTCTTTTAATTTTTAAACCTTCACCTCCTCTTCCCCTGAGCTTCTATTTTCCCCTTTTTCCCATCTACCTTTTATCTCATGTAGACAACTAGATAGTGATCTGTTAATCGTGGCCCCTCTATAAAAAATTTACATTCTGAAATCTATCAACTCTTTTATCTACCAATACATAATCAACAAACTACTGTCATTTCACCCTATATCATATATATTTATTTATCCCCTTTTTTTTAAAAAAAGTATTACCCATAAAAAACCCCCTTTTTATACAAAGTTCAATCAAAGGGGTCCCATTATCATTTACACCTGCACCCCAAATTACCTACCACACCCCCCTTTTAAAATTTCTCCTACTTTAGCATTCAGGTCCCCTACCACAATTACTTCCATTGGTTCAAAGGTTCCTATACATTCACTTAACATCTCCCCCAAAATTTTCTCTCTCCTCTACATTCCCCCTCTTTCCAGTGATCACGCTTATTATGACCCCCTTTTCGCATTCAACCTTTTCTTTAATCCACATAATTCTTGAAATTTTTAAAACATTCATAATCTCTTTCTCCTTCCCCTAACTGTCCTTTAAATTACTGTACCCCTTTCCCTTTTCTCTAACTCTCTCAGATACTCCCGATTTAATCCCATTTATTTCCCCCACCCAAACTCCCCTACCCCCTTCAGCTTTGTTTCGCTAGGGCCAGGACATCTAACTTTTTTTCATTCATAACTCAGCAATCATTTTGTTTCTTGTCATCCGCACTACATCCACGCACATTAAAAGCATCCCAGTTTTATAAAGTTTTTCTTCTTCTCTTTTTTAGTAAATGTCTACAGGAGAAGGGGTTACTAGCCCATTGCTCCGGCATTTTAGTCGCCTCATACGACACGCATGGCTTACGGAGGAAAGATTCTTTTCCTTTTTCCCCATGGACAATAGAAGAAATAAAGAAGAACAAGAGCTATTTAGAAAAAGGAGAAAAACCTAGATGTATGTATATATATATGCATGTGCATGTCTGTGAAGTGTGACCAAAGTGTAAGTAGGAGTAGAAAAGATATCCCTGTTATCTAGCCTGTTATGAGACAGAAAAAGAAACCAGCAATCCTACCATCATGCAAAACAGTTACAGGTTTCTGTTTCACAGTCATCTGGCAGGACGGTAGTACTTCCCTGGGTGGTTGCTGTCTACCAACCTACTACCTACTTCTTATGTGTTAGTGATTTATTGTCAGAATGAGAAGTACGCAAACATGAGAATGTTGACAGCATTATCAAATCATGTTGGAGAGTAGAGATTCTATTAACCCGTAAATGGATCAAACATATATATACATTCTCTCGCCCAGTGCCCCGAATATTTTTATTTTTTTTTAAAGAAATAAGGAGCACATTTTTTGTGTTATAGGATAAAAAAAAAAATCAAGGTCAGTACTTACTGAGATATGAGGGTGCAAAACTGGCACTTGGTGATCACCTGATGGCAACGTGGAGTGCTGCCACTTGCAGAAATTCTACATACAGTAGGGCCCCACTTATACAGCAGGTTAGGTTCCAGGCTACCGCCGTAAAGCGGAAATCGCTGTAAAGTGAAACACCATTTTTTTCCCTTATAAATGCAAATAAATACTAGATAACAAGTTTACACTAATATAAATTAAGTTAGAAATAGAACTAGGCATCAAAAAACAATAAAAAAAGTACAATACACACATAGTGCACTCATTACTTACATTAAAATATTTGTAGTCTGAATCAAGGGTGAGATGAGTAGCATTTATTGTAAGAAATCAAGTGCGGTGTGTATAGTAGTCAGCCAGGCTACCATACCAGGCCACCCCACCCACACATACTATTCTATGATATTTACGCATCCCAGAGCAATAAAATGCATATACAGTTCACTCATTACTTACCTTAAAATATTTGTAGTCTTAATGTAGGGTCAGAGGTGAGTAAACAAGATAAAACAAATAAATGAGAGAGAAAAAATGAGTACATGAGGGAGGACAGGCGCAGAATTATGTAAACAAACCAGGCGAACATAAGTTTTGTAAACAAATAAAGTGTACACGTCTGGTTTGTGTACAAGTTACATTGTGTACAAGTTGTCTCTACATTGATATGGTAGAATAAATAAAGAAGAACACTCCCATTCTAATGTAACATCATTTTGAGAAGAAATGATGCTCTGAGTGAAGGCAATGGAAATAAGTCACTCTGTTTGATTTTTTTGGGTTATCCCAGGTTCTCTACACATATGTTGTTATGTATGATAATCTATGTAACTGTATTTGTGTATACCTGAATAAACTTACATACATACGAAAGGAATAATTTTCTACAGTTACCCCCAGTATCACATTTTCTCCTATGTTAGACTAAAGAAAATGTTATTCTTGCCGTCACTTGTATAAGTTATCTGGCTACGACATCTCATATTTATGTTTATTTATTCTATTGTGGGGTGTATTTATCATCTTTATAAGTTATGTATCGTGTTTATTATATAATTTTGAAAAAAATATCATGGATTGATTAATGAAAATGTGTATATTAACGTAATATACAACAATTAATGAGACTCGGGGGTTATTTTTTATTAAATTTTTATTATTTCTAATATGGCATCACTTGTGCAAGTCATCTGCTACCACATCTCATATTTATGTTTATTTTTTTCTACTGTGGGATTTTTTTATCATCTTTATTTTGTTATGCATTGCGTTTATTACATAATTTTGAAAAATATCATAGATGGATTAATGAAAATGTGTATATTAACGTAATATAAGACATTTAAATAAGACTCGGTGATTATTATCATTACTAGTATGTGGTGGCCCGGGGGCCTGGTGGCTAAAGCTCCTGCTTTATACACGGAGGGCCCGGTTTCGATTCCCGCAGGTGGAAACATTTCGACACGTTTCCTTACAAACCCGTTGTCCTGTTCACATAGCAGCAAATAGGTTTCCTGGGTGTTAGTCGACTGGTGTGGGTCGCATCCTGGGGGACAAGATTAAGGCCCCAATGGAAAAAAAGTTAGACAGTTCTCGATGAAGCACTGACTTCTTGGGGGTTTCCCTGGGTGGCTAACCCTCCGGGTTAAAAATCCCCAACGAAATCTTATCTCTAATCTTATCTTATCTGATTTTAATGTGTACCTGCATGCCAGCACAGTGTGTAAGTTTATTTAGGTACAGGTATACATAAGTATAATTATCAAAGTATATATAAAATATGAAATAACTTTAAAAAACAAATTAAATTTTTGGAGTTTTTCCCGACATAATGGAGAGACTTAGTGCTTACGAATCTCATAGAGAATGTAAACAAACCGGGTGGGGCGCGGTGACCGTATTAGAAAGTCAGGTGGGGGAGCCGTATAGCGAGTTTTGGTCATAATTTGAAATGACCGTATTAGCGGAATGCTGTAAGGTGAAACACCTGAAGCAGGGCCCTACTGTAA
>NW_026475777.1:0-24695 GCF_026875155.1 Cherax quadricarinatus
GACTTTGGTAGTGTGCCCTTGTAAGACTCAGTGTGTCTTGTAAGACTAGACTGTGTTTTGTAAGACTGTAGTATATCTTGTAAGACTGTAGTGTGTCTTGTGAGACTGTAGTGCTTGTAACTCTGTTTTTGTAAGACTGTAGTGTGTCTTGTAAGACTGTAGTGTGTCTTGTAAGACTGTAGTGTGTCTTGTAAGACTGTAGTGTGTCTTGTAAGACTGTAGTGTGTCTTTGTAAGACTAGTATGTGTTTTGTAGACGTATATTCTTGTAAGACATGTAATGTGTCTTGTAAGACTGTAGTGTGCCTTGTAAGACTGTGTGTTCTTGTAGGCTAGAGTGTTTGTAAGACTGTAGTGTGTCTTGTAAGACTGTAGTGTGTCCTTGTAAGACTGTAGTGTGTCTTGTAAGACTAGATGTGTTCTTGTAAGACTGTAGTGTGTCTTGTAAGACTGTTGTGTGTCTTGTAAGACAGTAGTGTGTCTTGTAAGACTGTAGTGTGCCTTGTAAGACTGTAGTGTGTCTTGTAAGACTAGACTGTGTTTTGTAAGACTCTAGTGTGTCTTGTAAAACTACAGTGTGTCCTGTAAGCCTGTAGTGTGTATTGCAAGACTGCAGTGTGTCTTGTAAGACTGTAGTGTGTCTTGTAAAACTGTAGGGTGTCTTGTAAGACTGTAGTGTGTCTTGTAAGACTGTAGTGAGTCTTGTAAGACTGTAGTGTGTCTTGTAAGACTGTAGTGTGTCTTGTAAGACTGTAGTGTGTCTTAGTAGACTGTAGTGTGTCTTGTAAGACTGAAGTGTGTCTTGTAAGACTGTAGTGTGTCTTGTAAGACTGTAGTGTGTCTAGTAAGAGAGTAGTGTGTCTTGTAAGACTGTAGTGTGTCTTGTAAAGACTAGTGAGTAGTGTGTCCTAGTGTAAGAGAGTAGGGTGTGTCTTGTAAGACTGTAGTGTGTCTTGTGAGACTGCAGTGTTTTTGTAATACTGCAGTGTGTCTTGTAAGACTGTATTGTGTGTTGTGAGACTACAGTGTGTCTTGTAAGACCAGACTGTGTTTTGTAAGACTGCAGTGTGTCTTGTAAGACTGTAGTGTGTCTTTAAAGACTGTAGCGTGCCTTGTAAGACTGTAGTGCGTCTTTTAAGACTAGACTGTGTTTTGTAAGACTGTAGTGAGTCTTCAAGACTGAATGTGTCTTGTAAGACTGTAGTATGCCTGTAAGACTTTAGTGCGTCTTGTAAGACTAGACGTGTTTTGTATTACTGTAGTGTGCCTGAAAACTGTAGTGTGTCTAGTAAGAGAGTAGTGTCTTTTGTAAGACTGTAGTGTGTCTTGTAAGACAGTAGTGTGTCTTGCAAGACTTGTGTCTTGTAAGACTGCAGTGTGTCTTGTAAGACTGTAGTGTGTCTTGTAAGACTGTAGAGTGTTCGTAGGGACTACAATGTGTCTTGTAAGACTTTAATGTGTGTCTTGTAAGACTGTAGTGAGGTCGTGAAGACAGAAGTGTGCCTTGTAAGACTGTAGTGTGTCTTGTAAGACTAGACTGTGTTTTGTAAGACTGTAGTATATCTTGTAAGACTGTAGTGAGTCTCGTGAGACTGTAGTGTGTCTAGTAAGACAGTAAGGTGTGTCCTTGTATGACTTCAGTTTGTTTTGTAATACTGCAGTGTGTCTTGTAAGACTGTATTGTGTCATATGAGACTATAGTGCGTCTTGTAAGACTAGACTGTGTTTTGTAAACTGTAGTGTGTCTTGTAAGACTGTTGTGTGTCTAGTAAGAGTAGTGTGTCTTGTAAGACTGTAGTGTGTCTTGTAAGACAGTAGTGTGTCTTGCAAGACTTGTGTCCTTGTAAGACTGCAAGTTATTTGTAAGACGATAGCGGTGTCTTGGTAAGACTACAGTGTGTCCTTGTAAACGCAGTGTATCTTTTAAACTCTAGTGTGTCTTTAAGACTGTAGTGTGTCTTGTAAGGACTACAATGTTTCTTGTAAGACTGTAGCGTGTCCTTGTAAAGACTGTAGTGTGTCTTGAAGACCTCAGTGGCCTTGTAAGACTGCAGTGTGTCTTTGTAAAGACTAGACTGTGTTTTTTGTAAGACTTGTAGTATACCTTGTAAGGACTGTAGTGGTGTCTTGTTTAGACTGTAGTGTGCCTGTAAAACTGTAGTGTGTCTGTATGGCTAGACTGTGTTTTTGTAAGACTGCAGTGTGTCTTTGAAAACTGTAGATGCGTCATGTAAGACTGTAGTGTGTCTTGTAAACTGTAGTGTGTCTTGTAGACAGTAGTGTGTCTTGTAAGACTGTAAGTGTGTCTTCTACAGACAGTAGTGAGTCTTGTAAACGTTGTGTGCCTTGTAAGACTGTGGTGTGTCTTGTAAGACTAGAAAGGTGTTTTGTAAAACTGGTAGTGTGTCTTGTAAGACAGACGTGGTCTTGTAAGACGTATGTGCCTTGTAAGACTCTAGTGTGTCTAGTTAAGACAGTATGGTGTCTTGTAAGACTTTAGTTGGTGTGTCCTTTTGTTTTGTATTAAGATCTACTTAGTATATGAGACGGGGAGTGGGGTCTTGTAATACTGTATGTGCCTTGTAAGACTGTAGTGTGTCTTGTAAGACTGTAGTGTGATCCTTGCAATGATTGCCAGTGGTTTTGTAACACCTAGTGTGTCTTGTAAGCTTTATTCTGTTTTGTAAGACTGCAGTGCGTCTTGTAAGGCTAGAACTGAGTTTTATAAGACTGTAGTGTGTCTTGAAGACTCTAGTGTGTCTGTAAAAAGTATTGTGTCTTGTAAGACCTGTATGTGTCTTGTAAGACTCTAGTGTAACTTGTAAGACAGTAGGTGTCTTGTAGACTGTAAGTGTGGTCTTGTAGACACAAATGATTCTTGTAAGACTGTGTGTGTCTTGTGACTGTAGTGTGTCTTGTAAGACTGTAGTGAGTCTTATAAGACTGTAGTGTTGCCTTGTAAGTCTGCAGTGTGTCTTGTAAGACGATAGCGTGTCCTTGTAAGACTACAGTGGTCTTGTAAACTGTAGTGTGTCTTGTAAGACTGTATGTGTCTTGTAGGACAACAATGGTTCTTGTAAGACTGTTAGTGTGTCTTGTAAGACTGTAGTGTGTCTTGTAAACTACAATGTGTCTTGGTAAACTGTAAGGTGTCCTTGTAAGACGTAGTGTATCTTGTAAACGTAGTGTTCTTGTAGACTTCAGTTTGTTTTGTTAATACTGCAGTGTGGTGTCTCTAATACTGTATTGTGTTTCTTATGGGTGGGGGGGGGGGGGGGGGAAAGGGAAACTATAGTGCGTCTTGTAATACTAGAACTGTGTGTTTTGTAATACTGAGTTTGTCTTGTAAGACTGTTGTGTTGTTCTAGTAAAGTAGTGTGTCTTGTAAGACTGTAGTGTGGTCTTGTACGACAGTAGTGAGTCTTGCAAGGAACTTTGGTGTCTGTAAGACTGCAGTGTGGTCTTGTAAGAACGAATAGCGTGTCTTGTAAGACTCAAGTGTGTCTTAAAAACTGTAATGTGTCTTGTTAGACTTGTAGTGTGTCTTGTAAAGACTGTTATGTTCTGTAAGGACTACAATGTTTCTTGTAAGACTGTAGAGTGTTTTGTAAGACAGTAGTGTGTCTTGCAAGACTTGTGTCTTGTAAGACAGCAGTGTGTCTTGTAAGACTGTAATGTGTCTGTAAGACTGTAGTTGGTCTTGTAAGACTGTAGTGGTGTCTTGTAGGACTACTTGTGCTTGTAGAGCTGTAGTGTGTCTTGTAAGACAGAGTTGTCTTGTAAGACAGAAGGTGCCTTGTAAGACTGTAGTGTATCTTTGTAAGACTAGACTGTCTTATTGAGTAAGACTGAAGTGATATCTTGTAAGACTGTAGTGTGTCTTGTAAGACGTAGTGTGTCTTTGAGGACTACAATGTTTCTTGTAAGACTGTAGTTGTGTCTGGTAAGACTTATGAGTCCTTGTAAGACTGTAGTGTGGTCTTTTAATACTGTAGTGGGCCTTGAAAGACTGCAGTGTGGTCTTGTAAGACTAGACTGTGCTTTGAAGACTGTAGTATATCTTTAAGACTGTAGTGTGTCTAGTGAGACTGTAGTGTGCCTTTGTAAGACTGTAGTGTGTCCTTGTAAGGCTTAGACTGTGTTTTGTAAGACAGCAAGTGTGTCTTTTAAGACAGTAGTGTGTCTTGTAAGACTGTAGTGTTGTCTAGTAGACTTCAATGTTTCTTGTAAGACTGTATGTGTCTTGTAAGACTGTTGTTGTGTCTTGTAAGACTGTAAGTGGGTCTTGTAAGACTGGTAGTGTGCCTTGTAGACTGTAGTGGGTGTCTTGTAAGACTAGACTGTGTTTTGTAAGACTGTAGTGTGTCTTGTAAGACTGTTGTGTGTCCTAGTAAAGACAGTAGTGGTCTTGTAAGACTGTAGTTTGTCTTGTAGAGTGAGTGTGTCTAGTAAGACTATAGTGTGTTTTGAAGAGACTCTAGTGTGTCTTGTAAAACTACAGTGTGGTCCTGTAAGCCTGTTGTGTGTATTGCAAGACTGCATGTGTCCTTGTAAGACTGTAGTGTGTCTTGGTAAAACTGTAATGGTGTCTTGTAAGACTGTAGTGTTTCTTGTAAGACTGTAGTGAGTCTTGTAAGACCTGTAAGTGTGTCTTGTAAGACCGTAGTGTGGTCTTGTAAGACTGTAGTGGTGCTATAAGGACTGTAGTGTGTCCTTGTAAGACTGAAGATGTGTCTTGTAAAGACTGTAGTTGTCTTGTAAGACTGTATTGTGTCTAGTAAGAGAGAGTGTTGTCTTGTAAGACTGTAGTGTGTCTTGTAAGACTGTAGTGTGTCCTAGTAAGAGAGTAGTGTGTCTTGTAATACTGTATGTGTTCTTGTGAGACTGCATGTGTGTTTGTGTAATACTGCAGTGTGCTTGTAAGACTGTATTGTCTGTTTGGAGACATACAGTGTGGTCCTTGTAAGAACCAAGACTGTGGTTTGTAAGACTGCAAGTGTATTCCTTGTAAGACTGTGAGTGTGTCTTTAAAGACTGTAGCGTGCCTTGTAAAGACTGAGGCGTCTTTTAAAGACTAGACTGTGTTTTATAAGACTGTAGTGAGTTCTTGCAAGACTGTAGTGTGTTCTTGTAAGACTGTAGTATGTGCCTTGTAAACTTTAGTGGCGTCTTGTAAGAGTTAAACCTAGACTGGTGTTTTTGATTACTGTAGTGTGTCTTGAAAGACTGAAGTCGTCTAGTAAGAGAGTAGTGTCTTTTGTAGACTGTTAGTGTGTCCGTTGTAAGACAGTAGTGTTCTTGCAAGACTTTTGTCTTGTAAGACTGCAGTGTGTCTTTAAGACTGTAGTGTGTCTTGTAAGACTGGGTATGTGTCTTGTAAGACTGCATAGGTGTGTCTTTAGGACTACAATGTGTCTTTGTAAGACTTTAGTGTGTCTTGTATGACTGGTATTGTGTCTTGTAAGACAGTAGTGTGCCTTGTAAGACTGTAGGTGTGTCTTGTAAGACAAGACTTGTGTTTTTGTAAACTGTAGTATATCTCTTGTAAGATTGTAGTGAGTCACGGGAGACTGTAGTTTTCCAAGTAAGACAGTATGTGTCTTGTAGACTCAGTTTGTTTTGTATACTGCAGTGGTGTCCTTGTAAGACTGTATTGTGTCTATGAACTATAGTACGTCTTGTAAGACTAGACTGTGTTTTTGTAAAACTGTAGTGTTCTTGTAAGACTGTTGTGTGTCTAGTAAGAGGTATGTGTCTTGTAAGATTTGTAGTGTGTCTTGTAAACAGTAGTGTGGTCTTGCTGACGTGTCTGTAAGACTGCAGTGTGTCATTAAGACGATTAGCGTGTCTTTGTAAAAGAACTACAGTGTGTCCTTGTTAAACTGCATGTGTGTCTTGTAAGACTCTAGTGTGTCTTGTAAGACTGTAGTGTTCCCCCTTGTAGACTACATTGTTTTCTTGTAAGACTGTAACGGCCCTTTAAAGACTGTAGTGTGTCCTTGTAAGACTGAAGTGTGCCTTGTAAGCTGCAATGTGTCTTGTAAGACTAGACCTGTGTTTGTAGGACCGTAGTATTATCTTGTAAGACTGTAGTGCGTCTTGTAAGACTGTATGTGTCTTGTAAGACTGTAGTGTTGGGTCTGTAAGACAGTGACTGGTGTCTTGTAAGACTGTTGTGTGCCTTGTAAGACGTGGTGTGTCTTTTAAGACCTAGAAGGTGTTTATGGTAAGACTGTACATGTGTCTTGTAAGGACATTGGTGTGTCTTGTAAACATGTATGTGCCATGTAAGACTCTAGTGTGTCTAGTTAAGACAGTATGTGTGTCTTGTAGACTTTAGTGTGTCTGAAGACAGTAGTGTGTCTTGTAAGACTGTATTGTGCTTGTAACTGTAGTGTGTCTTGTAAGACTGTAAGTGTTCTTGCAAGATTGCAGTGTGTTTTTGTAACATCCTAGTGTGTCTTGTAAGACTGTATTCTGTTTGTAAGACTGGCAGGCGTCTTGTAAACTAGACGTGTTTTATAAAGACTGTAGTGTGTCATGTTAAGACTCAAGTGGTGTCTTGTATGACTGAGTAGTGTGTCCTTGTAAGACTGTAGTGTGTCTTGTAAGACTCCTGTGTATCTTGTAAGACCAGTAGTTTCTTGTAAGACTGTAGTGTTCTTGTAGGACTACAATGATTCTTTGTAAACTGTAGTTGTGTCTTGTAGGACTGTAGGTGTCTTGTAAGACTTGTATGGGTGTCTTATAGACTGTAGTGTGCCTTGTAAGACTGCAGTGTGTCTTGTAAACGATAGCGTGTCTTGTAATACTACAGTTGTGGTCCTTGTAAACTGTAGTGTGTCTTGTAGACTGTAGTGTGTCTGTAGGACTATACAATGTTTCTTGTAAGACTGTATGTGTCTTGTAAGACTGTAGTGTGTCTTGTAGACTGTAGTGTGTCTTGTAGGACTACAATGTGTCCTGTAAGACTGTAGTGTGTCTTGTAAGACTGGTAGTGTAATCTTGTAAGACTGTATGGTGTCTTGAAGACTTAGCTTGTTTGTAATACTGCAGTGTGGTCTTGTAAACCTGTATTGTGTCTTATGAGACATAGGCGTCCTTGTAAGACTAGACTGTGTTTTTGTAATACTGTAGTTTTGTCTTGTAAACTGTTGTGTGTCTATAAGAGTAGTTTGTGTCTTGTAAGATCTGTGTGTGTCTTGTACACAGTAGTGTGGTCTTGCGAAGACTTGTGTCTTGTATGACTGCAGTGTGTCTTGTAAGACGATAGCGTGTCCTTTGTAAGACTTCAGTGTGTCTTTAAAAAACTGGTAGTGTGTCTGTTAGACTGTAAGTTTGTTTGTAAGACTGTAGTGTGTCTTGTAGACTACAATGTTTCTTGTAGACTGTAAGAGTGTTTTGTAAGACCTAGTAGTGTGTCTTTGCAAGACTGTGTCTTGTAAGACTGCAGTGTGTCTTGAAGAACTGTATGTTCCATGTAAACTGTAGTGTGTCTTGTAAGACTGTAAGTGTGTTCTTTGCGGAACTACAATGTGTCTTGTAAGACTGTAGTGTGTCTTGTAAGACTGTAAGTGTGTCCCCTTGTAAGACAGTAGTTTGGGTGCCTGTAAGAACTGTAGTGTATCTTGAGACTAGACTTTGTCTTTTGTAAGACTGAAGTATATCTTGTAAACTGTAAGTGTCCTTGTAAACTGTAGTGTGTCTTGTAGGACTACATGTTTCTTTGTAAGACTGTAGTGTGTCTTTGTAAGACTGTAGTGTTCTTGTAAGAACTGTAGTGTGTCCTTTTAAGACTGTAGTGTGCCTTGTAAACTGCAGTGTGTCTTGTAAAGAACTAGACGTGTTTTGTAAGACTGTATTATATCTTGTAAGACTGTAGTGTGTCTTGGGAGACGTAGTGTGCCCTTGTAAGACTGTAGTGGTCTTGTAAGGCTAGACTGTGTTTTGGAAGACTCTGCAGTGTGTCTTTTAAGACTGTAGTGGGTGTCTTGTAAGACTGTAGTTGTCCTTGTAAGGACTACAATTGTTTCTTGTAAGACTGTAGTGTGTCTTGTAGACTGTGTGTGTCTTGTAAGACTGTAGTGTGTCTTGTAAGACTGTAGTGGTGCCTTGCAAGACTGTTAGTGTGGTCTGTAAGACTAGACTGTTTTTTGTACGGGGAGACTGTAGTGTGTCATGTAAGACGTTGTGGTGGGTCTAGTAAGGACAGTAGTGTGGTCTTGTTAAGAACTGGAGTTTGTCTTTGTAAGAGTGTATGTGTCATAGTAAGACTATAGTGTGTTTTTGTATGACCTCTAGTGTGTCCTGTAAAACTAAAGTGTGTCCTGTAAGCCTGTAGTGTGTATTGCAAAGACGCAGTGTGTCTTGTAAGACTGTAGTGTGTCTTGTAAAACTGTAGGGTGTCCTTGTAAGACTGTAGTGTGTCCTTGTAAGACTGTAGTGAGTCTTGTAAGGACTGTAGTGTGTCCTTGTAAGACTGTAGTGTGTCTTTAAGACTGTAAGTTGTGTCTGAGTAAGACTGTAGTGTGTCTGTAATACTGAAGTGTGGTCCTTGTAAAATACTGTAAAGTGTGTCTTGTAAGAACTGTAGTGTGTCTAGTAAGAGAGTAGTGTGTCTTTAAGAACTGTAGTTGTGTCTTGTAAGACTGTAGTGTGTCTAGTAAGAGAGTAGTGTGTCTGTTAAGAACTGTAGTGTGTTCTTGTGAGACTGCAGTTGTTTTGTAATACTGCAGTGTGTCTTTGTAAGACTGAATTGTGGTGTTTGTGAGATACAGTGTGTCTTGTAAGACCCATGACTGTGTTTTGTAAGACAGCAGTGTGTCTTTGTAAGACTGTGGAGGGTGTTCTTTTAAAGACTGTAGCGTGCCTTGTAAGATCTGTAGTGCGTCTTTAAGACTAGACTGTGTTTTATAAGACTGTAGTGAGTCTTGCAAGACTGGAAGTGGTCTTGTAAGACTGTAGTATGCCTTGTAAAGACTTTAGTGGCGTCTTGTAAAGACTAGACTGTGTTTTGTATAACGTAGTGTGTCTTGAAAGACTGTAGTCTGTCTAGTAAGAGAGTAGTGTCTGTTGTAAGACTGTAGTGTGTCTTGTAAGACAGTATTGTGTCTTGCAAGACTTGTGTCTTGTAAGACTGCAGTGTGTCTTGTAAGACTGTAGTGAGTCTTGTAAGACTGTAGTGTGTCTTGTAAGACTGTAGTGTGTCTTGTAGGACTACAATGTGTCTTGTAAGACTAAAGTGTGTCTTGTAAGACTGTAGTGTGTCTTGTAAAGACAGTAGGTGGTGGCCTTGTAAGACTGGAAGTGTGTCTTGTAAGATCCTAGACGTGTTTTGTAAGACTGTATTATATCTTGTAAGACTGTATTGAGTCTCTTCGGGAGACCTGTGAGTGTGTCTCGTAAACAGTAAGTGTGTCTTTGTAAACTTCAGTTTGTTTTGTAATACTGAAGTGTGTCTTGTAAGACTGTAATTGTGGTCATATGAGACTATAGTACGTCTTGTAAGACTAGACTGTGGTTTTTTGTAAAACTGTAGTGTGTTCTTGTAAGACTGTTGTTGTCTAGTAAGAAGTATGTGTCCTTGTAAGCTGTAGTGTTCTTGTAATACAGTAGTGTGTTTGCAAACTTGTGTCCTTGTAAGACTGCAGTGTGGTCTGTAAGACGATAGCGTGTCTTTGTAAGACTACAGTGGTTCTTTTCTTGTAAACTGGCAGTGTGTCTTGTAAGACTCTATGTGTCTTGTAAGAGCTGAAGTGTGTCCTTGTAGGACTACAATGTTTTCTTGTAAGACTGTAACGTGTCCTTTGTAAGACTGTAGTTGTCTTGTAAGACTGCAGTGTGCCTTGTAAGACTGCAAATGTTCCTTGTTAAAGTCTAGACTGTGTTTTTGTAGAGACCGGTAGTATATCTTGTTAAGACTGTAGTGCGTCTGTAAGACTGTATGTGTCTTGTATGACTGTAGTGTGTCTTGTAAGACAGTACAGTGTCTTGTAAGACTTGTTGTGTGCCTTTGTTAACTGTGGTTTGTCTTGTAAGACTAGGAAGGTTGTTTTGTAAGACTGTACGTGTCCTTGTAAACATTAGTGTGTCTTGTAAGACTGTATGTGCCCTGTAAAGACTCTAGTGTGTCCTAGTAAGACAGTAGTGTGTCTTGTAAGACTTTTAGTGTGTCTTGTAAGACAGGAGTGTGTCCTTGTAAGACTGTATTGTGCCTTGTAAGACTGTATCGTGTCTTGTAAAACTGGTAGTGGTGTCTTGCAAGATTGCAGTGTGTTTTTGTAACATCCTAGTGTGTCTTGTAAGAACTGTATTCTGTGTTGTAAGACTGCAGTGCGTTCTTGTAAGACTAACTGTGTTTTATAAGACGTAGTGTGTCTTGAAGACTCCAAGTGTGTCTTGTAAGACTGTAGTGTGTCTTGTAAGACTGTAGTGTGTCGTCGTTGTAAGACTCTAGGTATCTTGTAAGACAGTAGTGTGTCTTGTAAAACTGTATGTGTCTTTAGACTACGAAGATTCTTGTAATACTGTATGTGTCTTGGTAGGACTGTAGTGTGCTTGTAAGCTGTATGTGTCTTATAAGACTGTAGTGGTGTACCCCTTGAAATACTGCAGGTGTCATTGTAAGACGATAGCGTGTCTTGTAAAGAAACAGTGGTCTTGTAAACTGTAGTGTGTCCTTGTAAGACCTGTAGTGTGTCCTTGTAGACTACAATGTTTCTTTGTAAGGACTGGGTAGGTGTCTTGTAAGACTGTAGTGTGGTCTTGTAAGACTGCTAGTGTGTCTTGTAGGACTACAATGTGCTTGTAATGAACTGTAGGTGTCTTGTAAGAACTGTAGTGTATCTTGTAAGACTGTAGTGTGTCCCTTGTAAGACTTTCAGTTTGTTATGTAATACTGCAGTGTGGTCTTCTAAGACTGTATTGTGTCTTATGAGACTATAGTGCGTCTTGTAAGACTAGACTGTGTTTTGTAATACTGTAGTTTGTCTTGTAAGACTGTTGTGTGTCTAGTAAGAGTAGTGTGTCTTGTAAGACTGTAGTGTGTCTTGTACGACAGTAGTGTGTCTTGCAAGACTTGTGTCTTGTAAGACTGCAGTGTGTCTTGTAAGACGATAGCGTGTCTTGTAAGACTTCAGTGTGTCTTAAAAACTGTAGTGTGTCTTGTTAGACTGTAGTGTGTCTTGTAAGACTGTAGTGTGTCTTGTAGGACTACAATGTTTCTTGTAAGACTGTAGAGTGTTTTGTAAGACAGTAGTGTGTCTTGCAAGACTTGTGTCTTGTAAGACTGCAGTGTGTCTTGTAAGACTGTAGTGTGTCTTGTAAGACTGTAGTGTGTCTTGTAAGACTGTCTGTGTCTTGAAGGACTACAATGTTCTTGATAAGAACTGTATGTGTCTTGTAAGACTGTAGTGTGTCTTGTAAGACAGTAGTGTGCCTTGTAAGACTGTAGTGTATCTTGTAAGACTAGACTGTGTTTTGTAAGACTGTAGTATATCTTGTAAGACTGTAGTGTGTCTTGTAAGACTGTAGTGTGTCTTGTAGGACTACAATGTTTCTTGTAAGACTGTAGTGTGGTTTGTAAGACTGTAGTGTGTCCCTTGTAAGACTGTAGTGTGTCTTTTAAACTGTAGTGTGCCTTGTAAGACTGCAGTGTGTCCTTGTATAGACTAGACTGGTGTTTTTGTAAACTGTAGTATATCTTTAAGACGTAATGTTCTTGTGAACAGTAGTGTGCTTGTAAGACTGTAGTGTTGTCTTGTAAGGCTAGACTGTGGTTTTTGTAATGACTGCAGTGTGTCTTTTAAAACTGTAGTGTGTCTTGTAAAGACTGTAGTGTGTTCTTGTTAGGACTACAATGTTTCTTGTAAGACTGTAGTGTGTCATGTAAGACTGTTGTGTGTCCTTGTAAGACTGTAGTGTGTCTGTAAGAACTGTAGTGTGCCTGTAAGACTGTAGTGGTCTTGTAAGACTAGACTGTTTTTTGTAAGACATTAGTGTTCTTGTTAAGACTGTTGTGTGGTCTAGTAATTCAGTAGTGTTGTCTTTAAAGGACTGTAGTTTGTCGTTGTAAGAGTGTAGTGTGTCTAGTAAGACTGTAGTGTGTTTTTGTAAACTCTAGTGTGTCTTGTAAAACTACAGTGGTGTCCTGTAGCCTGTAGTGTGTATTGCAAGACTGCAGTGTGTCTTGTAAGACGTAGTGTGTCTTGTAAAACTGTAGGTGTCTGTAAGACTGTGAGTGGTGTCTTGTAGACTGTAGTGAGTCTTGTAAGACTTATGGGGTTTGTCTTGTAAGACTGTAGTGTGTCTTGTAAGCACTGTAGTGTGGTCTGTAAACTATGTGTCTGTAAGACTGAAGGTGTCTTGTAAGACTGTAGTGTGTCTTTTAAAGACTGTATGTGTCTAAGTAAGAGAGTAGTGTGTCTCTTAAACTGTAGTGTGTCTTGTAAAGACTGTAGTGTGTCTAGTATGAGAGTAGTGTGTCTTGTAAGACTGCAGTGTGTCTTGTGAGACTGCAACAGTGTGTTTTGTAATACTGCAGTGTGTCTTGTAAGACTGTATTGTGTGTTGTGAACTACAGTGTGCCTGTAAGACCAGACTGTGTTTTTAAGACTGCAGTGTGTCTTGTAGACTGTAGTGTGTCCTTTAAAGACAGTAAGCGTGCCTAGTAAGACCTGTAGTGCGTCTTTTAAGACTTAGACTGTGTTTTGTAAGACTGTAGTGAGTCTTGCAAGACTGTAGTGTGTCTTTGTAAGACTGTAGTATGCCTTGTAAGACTTTATGCCTCTTGTAAGACTAGACCTGTGTTTTGTATTACTGGTGTGTGTCATGAAAGACTGTAAGTGGTGTCTAGTAAGAGAGTAGTGTCTTTTGTTAAAGACGTAGTGTGTCTTGTAAACAGTATGTGTCTTGCAAGACTTGTGTCTTGTAAGACTCAGTGTGTCTTGTAAGACTGTAGTGTGTCTTGTAAGCCTGGTAGTGTGTCTTGTAAGACTGTAGTGTGTCTTGTAGACTACAATGTGTCTTGTAGACTTTAGTGTGTCTTGTAAGACGTAGTGTGTTCCTTGTAACATAGTGTGCCGTTTTTATGACTGTAGTGTGGTCTTTGTAAGAACTAGACTGTGTTTTGTAAGACTGTATATAATTCTGTAAAGACTTAGTGAGTCTCGTGAGACTGTAGTGTGTCTAGTAAACAGTAGTGTGTCTTGTAAGACTTCAGTTTTGTTTTTGTAATACTGCAGTGTGTCTTGTAAGACTGTAGTGATGTCTTATGAGAACTATAGTGGCGTCTTGTAAGACTAGACTGTTGTTTTGTAAAACTGTAGTGTGTCCCTTTTAAGACTGTTGTGTGTCTAGTAAGAAGTAGTGTTATTCTTGTTAAGACTGTAGTGTGTCTTGTAAGACTAGTAGTGTGCTTGCAAGACTTGTGTCTTGTAAACTGAAGTGTGTCTTGTAGAGAGTAGGGGGTGTCTTGTAAGACTGTAGTGTGTCTTGTGAGACTGCAGTGAGTTTTGTAATACTGCGTGTGTCTTGTAAGACTGTATTGTGTTGTTGTGAGACTACAGTGGTGTCTTGTAAGACCAGACTGTGTTTTGCAAGACTGCAGTGTGTCCTTTAAGACTGTATGTGTTCTTTTAAGACTGTAGCGTGCCTTGTAAGACTGTAGTTGCGTCCTTTTAAGACTAGACTGTGTTTTGTAAGACTGTAGTGAATCTTGCAAGACTGTAGTGTGGTCTTGTAAGACTGTAGTATTGCCTTGTAAGACTTTAGTGCGTCTTGTAAGACTAGAACTGGTGTTTTGGTATTACTGTAAAGTGTGTCTTGAAATACTGTAGGTTGTCTAGTAAGAGAGTAGTGCTTTTGTAAGACTGTAGTGTGTCTTGTAAAGCAGTAGTTGGTCTTTGCAAGACTTGTAGGTCTGTAGACTGCAGTGTGTCTTGTAAGACGTTGTAGAGTGTCTTGTAAGACTGTAGTGTGTCCTGTAAGACTGTAGTGTGTCCTTGTAGGACCTTTATACAATGTGTCTTTGTAAGATTTTAGTGTGTCTTGTAAACTGTAGAGTGTCTTGTAAGAACAGTAGTGTGCCTTGTAAGACTGTAGTGTGGTCTTGTAAGACTAGACTGTGTTTTGTAAGACTTATTATAACTTGTAAGCTTAGTGAGTCCTCGTGAGACTGTATGTGTCAAGTAAGACAGTATGTGGTCTTTAAAACTTCAGTTTGTTTTATAATACTGCCAGTGGGTCCTTGTAAGACTGTATACAGAATGATATCTTATGAGACTATAGTGCGTCTTGTAAGACTAGAGTATGTGTTTTTTGTAAAACTGTAGTGGTGTCTTGTAAGACTGTTGTGTGTCATAAAGAGTATTGTGTCTTGTAGACGTAGTGTGTCTTGTTACAGTTGTGTTCCTTGCAAGACTTGTGTCTTGTAAGACTGCAAGTTGTGTCTGTAAACGATAGCAGTGTACTTGTAAGACTATACAGTGTGTCTTGTAAACTGCAGTGTATCTTGTAAGACTCTAGTGTGTCTTGTAAGACTGTAGTGTGTCTTGTAAGACTGTAGTGTGTCTTGTAGGACTACAATGTTTCTTGTAAGACTGTAGCGTGTCTTGTAAGACTGTAGTGTGTCTTGTAAGACTGCAGTGTGCCTTGTAAGACTGCAGTGTGTCTTGTAAGACTAGACAGTGTTTTGTAAGACTGTAGTATATCTTGTAAGACTGTAGTGCGTCTTGTAAGACTGTAGTGTGTCTTGTAAGACTGTAGTGTGTCTTGTAAGACAGTAGTGTGTCTTGTAAGACTGTTGTGTGCCTTGTAAGACTGTGGTGTGTCTTGTAAGACTAGAAGGTGTTTTGTAAGACTGTAGTGTGTCTTGTAAGACAGTAGTGTGTCTTGTAAGACTGTAATTGGCCTGTAAGACTCAAAGTGTGTCTAGTAAGACAGTAGTGTGTTTGTAATACTTTTAGTTGGTCTGTAAGACAGTAGTGTGTCTTGTAAGACTGTATTGTGGCCTTGTAAGACTGTTAGTGTGTCTTGTAAGAACTGTAGTGTTCTTGCAAGATTGCAGTGTGTTTTTGGTAACATCCTAGTGTGGTCTTGTAAGACTGTAATCTGTTTTGTAAACTGCAGTGCGCTTGTAAGACTAACTGTGTTTTATAAGAACTGTAGTGTGTCTTGTAAAGACTCAAGTGTGTCTTGTAAGACAGTAGTGTGTCTTGTAAGACTGTAGTGTGTCTGTAAGACTCTATTTTATCTTTAAGACAGTATTGTGTCTTGTAAAACTGTAGTGGTGTCTTGTAGGACTACAATGATTCTTGTAAGACGTAGTGTGTCTGTAGGACTGTAGTGGGTGTCTTGTAAAGACGTAGTGGTGTCTTATAAGACTGTAGTGTGCCTTGTAAGACTGCAGTGTGTCTTGTAAGACGATAGCGTGTCTTGTAAGAAACTACAGTGGTCTTGTAAACTGTAGTGTGTCTTGTAAAGATCTGTAGTGTGTCCTTGTAGGCTACAAGTGTTTCTTGTAAGACTGTAGTGTGTCTTGTAATGACTGTAAGTGTGTCCGTTAAAATCTGTAGTGTGTCTTGTAAGGACTACAATGTGTCTTGTAAGACTGTAGTGTGTCCTTGGTAAGACTGTAGTGAATCTTGTAAGACTGTATGTGTTCTTGTAAGACTTCAGTTTTTTTTGGGGGTAATACTGCAGTGTGTCTTAAGACTGTATTGTGGCTTATGAGACTATAGTGCGTCTTGTAAAGACTAGAGACTGTGTTTTGTAATACTGTAGTTTGTCTTGTAAGACTGTTGTGTGTCTAGTAAGAGTAGTGTGTCTTGTAAGACTGTAGTGTGTCTTGTACGACAGTAGTGTGTCTTGCAAGACTTGTGTCTTGTAAGACTGCAGTGTGTCTTGTAAGACGATAGCGTGTTCTTTGTAAGACTTTCATGTGTCTTAAAAAACTGTAGTGTGTCTGTTAGACTGTAGTGTGTCTTGTAAGACTGTAGTGTGTCTTGTAGGACTACAATGTTTCTTGTAAGACTGTAGAGTGTTTTGTAAGACAGTAGTGGTAGGTCATGCAAAGACTTTGTGTCTTGTAAGACGGCAGTGCTGTCTTGTAAGACTGTAATGTGTCTTGTAAGACTGTAGTGTGTCCTTGTAAGACAGTAAAGTGTGTCTTGTAGGACTACAATGTGTCTTGTAAGACTGTAGTGTGTCTTGTAAGACTGTAGTGTGTCTTGTAAGACAGTAGTGTGCCTTGTAAGACTGTAGTGTACTTGTAAGACTAGACTGTGTTTTGTAAGACTGTAGTATATCTTGTAAGACTGTAGTGTGTCTTGTAAGACTGTAGTGTGTCTTGTAGGACTACAATGTTTCTTGTAAGACTGTAGTGTGTCTTGTAAGACTGTAGTGTGTCTTGTAAGACTGTAGTGTGTCTTTTAAGACTGTAGTGTGCCTTGTAAGACTGCAGTGTGTCTTGTAAGACTAGACTGTGTTTTGTAAGACTGTAGTATATCTTGTAAGACTGTAGTGTGTCTTGTGAGCCTGTAGTGTGCCTTGTAAGACTGTAGTGTGTCTTGTAAGGCTAGACTGTGTTTTGTAAGACTGCAGTGTGTCTTGTAAGACTGTAGTGTGTCTTTTAAGGCTGTAGTGTGTCTTGAAGGACTACAATGTTTCTTGTAAGACTGTAGTGTGTCTTGTAAGACTGTTGTGTGTCTTGTAAGACTGTAGTGTGTCTTGTAAGACTGTAGTGTGCCTTGTAAGACTGAAGAGTGTCTTGTAAGACTAGACTGTGTTTTGTAAGACTGTACTGTGTCTTGTAAGACTGTTGTGTGTCTAGTAAGACAGTAGTGTGTCTTGTAACACTGTAGTTTGTCTTGTAAGAGTGTAGTGTGTCTAGTAAGACTGTAGTGTGTTTTGTAAGACTCTAGTGTGTCTTGTAAAACTACAGTGTGTCCTGTAAGCCTGTAGTTGTAATTGCAAGACTGCAGTGTGTCTTGTAAGACTGTAGTGTGTCTTGTAAAACTGTAGGGTGAATTGTAAGACTGTAGTGTGTCTTGTAAGACTGTAGTGAGTCTTGTAAGACTGTAGTTTGAGTCTTGTAAGACTGTATTGTGTCTTGTAAGACTGGTATTGTCTAGTAAGACTGTAGTGTTTCTTGTAAGACTGAAGTGTGTCTTGTAAGACTGTATGTATCTTGTAAGACTGTAGTGTGGTCTAGTTAAAGAGTAGTGTGTCTGTATGACTGTAGTGTGTCTTGTAAGACTGTAGTGTTCTAGTAAGAGAGTAAGTGTGTCTTTGTAGACTGTAAGTGTGTCTTGTGAGCCTCCATGTCTTTTTTAATACTGGCAGTGTGTCTTGTAAACTGTATTGTGTGTTGTGAACTACAGTGTGTCTGTAAGACAAACCTGTGTTTTGTAAGAGACGCAGTGTGTCTTGTAAAGACTGTAGTGTGTCTTTGAAGACTGGTACGTGCCTTGTAAACTGTTAGTGCGTCTTTTAAGACTAAACTGTGTTTTGAAAGACTGTAGTGAGTCTTCAAGACTGAATGTGTCTTGTAAGACTGTAGTATGCCTGTAAGACTTTAGTGCGTCTTGTAAGACTAGACGTGTTTTGTATTACTGTAGTGTGCCTGAAAACTGTAGTGTGTCTAGTAAGAGAGTAGTGTCTTTTGTAAGACTGTAGTGTGTCTTGTAAGACAGTAGTGTGTCTTGCAAGACTTGTGTCTTGTAAGACTGCAGTGTGTCTTGTAAGACATGTAGTTGTGTCCTTGTAAGACTGTAGAGTGTTCGTAGGGACTACAATGTGTCTTGTAAGACTTTAATGTGTGTCTTGTAAGACTGTAGTGTGTCTTGTAAGACAGTAGTGTGCCTTGTAAGACTGTAGTGTGTCTTGTAAGACTAGACTGTGTTTTGTAAGACTGTAGTATATCTTGTAAGACTGTAGTGAGTCTCGTGAGACTGTAGTGTGTCTAGTAAGACAGTAGTGTGTCTTGTATGACTTCAGTTTGCTTTGTAATACTGCAGTGTGTCTTGTAAGACTGTATTGTGTCATATTAGACTATAGTGCGTCTTGTAAGACTAGACTGTGTTTTGTAATACTGTAGTGTGTCTTGTAAGACTGTTGTGTGTCTAGTAAGAGTAGTGTGTCTTGTAAGACTGTAGTGTGTCTTGTAAGACAGTAGTGTGTCTTGCAAGACTTGTGTCTTGTAAGACTGCAAGTTATTTGTAAGACGATAGCGGTGTCTTGGTAAGACTACAGTGTGTCCTTGTAAACGCAGTGTATCTTTTAAACTCTAGTGTGTCTTTAAGACTGTAGTGTGTCTTGTAAGGACTACAATGTTTCTTGTAAGACTGTAGCGTGTCCTTGTAAAGACTGTAGTGTGTCTTGAAGACCTCAGTGGCCTTGTAAGACTGCAGTGTGTCTTTGTAAAGACTAGACTGTGTTTTTTGTAAGACTTGTAGTATACCTTGTAAGGACTGTAGTGGTGTCTTGTTTAGACTGTAGTGTGCCTGTAAAACTGTAGTGTGTCTGTATGGCTAGACTGTGTTTTTGTAAGACTGCAGTGTGTCTTTGAAAACTGTAGATGCGTCATGTAAGACTGTAGTGTGTCTTGTAAACTGTAGTGTGTCTTGTAGACAGTAGTGTGTCTTGTAAGACTGTAAGTGTGTCTTCTACAGACAGTAGTGAGTCTTGTAAACGTTGTGTGCCTTGTAAGACTGTGGTGTGTCTTGTAAGACTAGAAAGGTGTTTTGTAAAACTGGTAGTGTGTCTTGTAAGACAGACGTGGTCTTGTAAGACGTATGTGCCTTGTAAGACTCTAGTGTGTCTAGTTAAGACAGTATGGTGTCTTGTAAGACTTTAGTTGGTGTGTCCTTTTGTTTTGTATTAAGATCTACTTAGTATATGAGACGGGGAGTGGGGTCTTGTAATACTGTATGTGCCTTGTAAGACTGTAGTGTGTCTTGTAAGACTGTAGTGTGATCCTTGCAATGATTGCCAGTGGTTTTGTAACACCTAGTGTGTCTTGTAAGCTTTATTCTGTTTTGTAAGACTGCAGTGCGTCTTGTAAGGCTAGAACTGAGTTTTATAAGACTGTAGTGTGTCTTGAAGACTCTAGTGTGTCTGTAAAAAGTATTGTGTCTTGTAAGACCTGTATGTGTCTTGTAAGACTCTAGTGTAACTTGTAAGACAGTAGGTGTCTTGTAGACTGTAAGTGTGGTCTTGTAGACACAAATGATTCTTGTAAGACTGTGTGTGTCTTGTGACTGTAGTGTGTCTTGTAAGACTGTAGTGAGTCTTATAAGACTGTAGTGTTGCCTTGTAAGTCTGCAGTGTGTCTTGTAAGACGATAGCGTGTCCTTGTAAGACTACAGTGGTCTTGTAAACTGTAGTGTGTCTTGTAAGACTGTATGTGTCTTGTAGGACAACAATGGTTCTTGTAAGACTGTTAGTGTGTCTTGTAAGACTGTAGTGTGTCTTGTAAACTACAATGTGTCTTGGTAAACTGTAAGGTGTCCTTGTAAGACGTAGTGTATCTTGTAAACGTAGTGTTCTTGTAGACTTCAGTTTGTTTTGTTAATACTGCAGTGTGGTGTCTCTAATACTGTATTGTGTTTCTTATGGGTGGGGGGGGGGGGGGGGGAAAGGGAAACTATAGTGCGTCTTGTAATACTAGAACTGTGTGTTTTGTAATACTGAGTTTGTCTTGTAAGACTGTTGTGTTGTTCTAGTAAAGTAGTGTGTCTTGTAAGACTGTAGTGTGGTCTTGTACGACAGTAGTGAGTCTTGCAAGGAACTTTGGTGTCTGTAAGACTGCAGTGTGGTCTTGTAAGAACGAATAGCGTGTCTTGTAAGACTCAAGTGTGTCTTAAAAACTGTAATGTGTCTTGTTAGACTTGTAGTGTGTCTTGTAAAGACTGTTATGTTCTGTAAGGACTACAATGTTTCTTGTAAGACTGTAGAGTGTTTTGTAAGACAGTAGTGTGTCTTGCAAGACTTGTGTCTTGTAAGACAGCAGTGTGTCTTGTAAGACTGTAATGTGTCTGTAAGACTGTAGTTGGTCTTGTAAGACTGTAGTGGTGTCTTGTAGGACTACTTGTGCTTGTAGAGCTGTAGTGTGTCTTGTAAGACAGAGTTGTCTTGTAAGACAGAAGGTGCCTTGTAAGACTGTAGTGTATCTTTGTAAGACTAGACTGTCTTATTGAGTAAGACTGAAGTGATATCTTGTAAGACTGTAGTGTGTCTTGTAAGACGTAGTGTGTCTTTGAGGACTACAATGTTTCTTGTAAGACTGTAGTTGTGTCTGGTAAGACTTATGAGTCCTTGTAAGACTGTAGTGTGGTCTTTTAATACTGTAGTGGGCCTTGAAAGACTGCAGTGTGGTCTTGTAAGACTAGACTGTGCTTTGAAGACTGTAGTATATCTTTAAGACTGTAGTGTGTCTAGTGAGACTGTAGTGTGCCTTTGTAAGACTGTAGTGTGTCCTTGTAAGGCTTAGACTGTGTTTTGTAAGACAGCAAGTGTGTCTTTTAAGACAGTAGTGTGTCTTGTAAGACTGTAGTGTTGTCTAGTAGACTTCAATGTTTCTTGTAAGACTGTATGTGTCTTGTAAGACTGTTGTTGTGTCTTGTAAGACTGTAAGTGGGTCTTGTAAGACTGGTAGTGTGCCTTGTAGACTGTAGTGGGTGTCTTGTAAGACTAGACTGTGTTTTGTAAGACTGTAGTGTGTCTTGTAAGACTGTTGTGTGTCCTAGTAAAGACAGTAGTGGTCTTGTAAGACTGTAGTTTGTCTTGTAGAGTGAGTGTGTCTAGTAAGACTATAGTGTGTTTTGAAGAGACTCTAGTGTGTCTTGTAAAACTACAGTGTGGTCCTGTAAGCCTGTTGTGTGTATTGCAAGACTGCATGTGTCCTTGTAAGACTGTAGTGTGTCTTGGTAAAACTGTAATGGTGTCTTGTAAGACTGTAGTGTTTCTTGTAAGACTGTAGTGAGTCTTGTAAGACCTGTAAGTGTGTCTTGTAAGACCGTAGTGTGGTCTTGTAAGACTGTAGTGGTGCTATAAGGACTGTAGTGTGTCCTTGTAAGACTGAAGATGTGTCTTGTAAAGACTGTAGTTGTCTTGTAAGACTGTATTGTGTCTAGTAAGAGAGAGTGTTGTCTTGTAAGACTGTAGTGTGTCTTGTAAGACTGTAGTGTGTCCTAGTAAGAGAGTAGTGTGTCTTGTAATACTGTATGTGTTCTTGTGAGACTGCATGTGTGTTTGTGTAATACTGCAGTGTGCTTGTAAGACTGTATTGTCTGTTTGGAGACATACAGTGTGGTCCTTGTAAGAACCAAGACTGTGGTTTGTAAGACTGCAAGTGTATTCCTTGTAAGACTGTGAGTGTGTCTTTAAAGACTGTAGCGTGCCTTGTAAAGACTGAGGCGTCTTTTAAAGACTAGACTGTGTTTTATAAGACTGTAGTGAGTTCTTGCAAGACTGTAGTGTGTTCTTGTAAGACTGTAGTATGTGCCTTGTAAACTTTAGTGGCGTCTTGTAAGAGTTAAACCTAGACTGGTGTTTTTGATTACTGTAGTGTGTCTTGAAAGACTGAAGTCGTCTAGTAAGAGAGTAGTGTCTTTTGTAGACTGTTAGTGTGTCCGTTGTAAGACAGTAGTGTTCTTGCAAGACTTTTGTCTTGTAAGACTGCAGTGTGTCTTTAAGACTGTAGTGTGTCTTGTAAGACTGGGTATGTGTCTTGTAAGACTGCATAGGTGTGTCTTTAGGACTACAATGTGTCTTTGTAAGACTTTAGTGTGTCTTGTATGACTGGTATTGTGTCTTGTAAGACAGTAGTGTGCCTTGTAAGACTGTAGGTGTGTCTTGTAAGACAAGACTTGTGTTTTTGTAAACTGTAGTATATCTCTTGTAAGATTGTAGTGAGTCACGGGAGACTGTAGTTTTCCAAGTAAGACAGTATGTGTCTTGTAGACTCAGTTTGTTTTGTATACTGCAGTGGTGTCCTTGTAAGACTGTATTGTGTCTATGAACTATAGTACGTCTTGTAAGACTAGACTGTGTTTTTGTAAAACTGTAGTGTTCTTGTAAGACTGTTGTGTGTCTAGTAAGAGGTATGTGTCTTGTAAGATTTGTAGTGTGTCTTGTAAACAGTAGTGTGGTCTTGCTGACGTGTCTGTAAGACTGCAGTGTGTCATTAAGACGATTAGCGTGTCTTTGTAAAAGAACTACAGTGTGTCCTTGT
The DNA here is from genome assembly GCF_026875155.1 of Cherax quadricarinatus. NCBI lineage: Eukaryota > Metazoa > Arthropoda > Malacostraca > Decapoda > Parastacidae > Cherax > Cherax quadricarinatus. The sequence goes on from NW_026475777.1 coordinate 22,231, forward strand.
TAAACTGCATGTGTGTCTTGTAAGACTCTAGTGTGTCTTGTAAGACTGTAGTGTTCCCCCTTGTAGACTACATTGTTTTCTTGTAAGACTGTAACGGCCCTTTAAAGACTGTAGTGTGTCCTTGTAAGACTGAAGTGTGCCTTGTAAGCTGCAATGTGTCTTGTAAGACTAGACCTGTGTTTGTAGGACCGTAGTATTATCTTGTAAGACTGTAGTGCGTCTTGTAAGACTGTATGTGTCTTGTAAGACTGTAGTGTTGGGTCTGTAAGACAGTGACTGGTGTCTTGTAAGACTGTTGTGTGCCTTGTAAGACGTGGTGTGTCTTTTAAGACCTAGAAGGTGTTTATGGTAAGACTGTACATGTGTCTTGTAAGGACATTGGTGTGTCTTGTAAACATGTATGTGCCATGTAAGACTCTAGTGTGTCTAGTTAAGACAGTATGTGTGTCTTGTAGACTTTAGTGTGTCTGAAGACAGTAGTGTGTCTTGTAAGACTGTATTGTGCTTGTAACTGTAGTGTGTCTTGTAAGACTGTAAGTGTTCTTGCAAGATTGCAGTGTGTTTTTGTAACATCCTAGTGTGTCTTGTAAGACTGTATTCTGTTTGTAAGACTGGCAGGCGTCTTGTAAACTAGACGTGTTTTATAAAGACTGTAGTGTGTCATGTTAAGACTCAAGTGGTGTCTTGTATGACTGAGTAGTGTGTCCTTGTAAGACTGTAGTGTGTCTTGTAAGACTCCTGTGTATCTTGTAAGACCAGTAGTTTCTTGTAAGACTGTAGTGTTCTTGTAGGACTACAATGATTCTTTGTAAACTGTAGTTGTGTCTTGTAGGACTGTAGGTGTCTTGTAAGACTTGTATGGGTGTCTTATAGACTGTAGTGTGCCTTGTAAGACTGCAGTGTGTCTTGTAAACGATAGCGTGTCTTGTAATACTACAGTTGTGGTCCTTGTAAACTGTAGTGTGTCTTGTAGACTGTAGTGTGTCTGTAGGACTATACAATGTTTCTTGTAAGACTGTATGTGTCTTGTAAGACTGTAGTGTGTCTTGTAGACTGTAGTGTGTCTTGTAGGACTACAATGTGTCCTGTAAGACTGTAGTGTGTCTTGTAAGACTGGTAGTGTAATCTTGTAAGACTGTATGGTGTCTTGAAGACTTAGCTTGTTTGTAATACTGCAGTGTGGTCTTGTAAACCTGTATTGTGTCTTATGAGACATAGGCGTCCTTGTAAGACTAGACTGTGTTTTTGTAATACTGTAGTTTTGTCTTGTAAACTGTTGTGTGTCTATAAGAGTAGTTTGTGTCTTGTAAGATCTGTGTGTGTCTTGTACACAGTAGTGTGGTCTTGCGAAGACTTGTGTCTTGTATGACTGCAGTGTGTCTTGTAAGACGATAGCGTGTCCTTTGTAAGACTTCAGTGTGTCTTTAAAAAACTGGTAGTGTGTCTGTTAGACTGTAAGTTTGTTTGTAAGACTGTAGTGTGTCTTGTAGACTACAATGTTTCTTGTAGACTGTAAGAGTGTTTTGTAAGACCTAGTAGTGTGTCTTTGCAAGACTGTGTCTTGTAAGACTGCAGTGTGTCTTGAAGAACTGTATGTTCCATGTAAACTGTAGTGTGTCTTGTAAGACTGTAAGTGTGTTCTTTGCGGAACTACAATGTGTCTTGTAAGACTGTAGTGTGTCTTGTAAGACTGTAAGTGTGTCTTGCAAGACTTGTTTTGTAAGACTGCAGTGGTTTGTAAGACTGAGTGTGTCTTGTAAGACTGTAGTGTGTCTTGAAGACTGGTGTGTCTTGTAGGACTACAATGTGTCTGTAAGACTTAGTGTGTCTTGTAAGACTGTAGTGTGTCTTGTAAGACAGTAGTGTGCCTTGTAAGACTGTAGTGTGTCTTGTAAGACTAGACTGTGTTTTGTAAGACTGTAGTATATCTTGTAAGACTGTAGTGAGTCTCGTGAGACTGTAGTGTGTCTAGTAAGACAGTAGTGTGTCTTGTAAGACTTCAGTTTGTTTTGTAATACTGCAGTGTGTCTTGTAAGACTGTATTGTGTCTTATGAGACTATAGTGCGTCTTGTAAGACTAGACTGTGTTTTGTAAGACTGTAGTGTGTCTTGTAAGACTGTTGTGTGTCTAGTAAGAGTAGTGTGTCTTGTAAGACTGTAGTGTGTCTTGTAAGACAGTAGTGTGTCTTGCAAGACTTGTGTCTTGTAAGACTGCAGTGTGTCTTGTAAGACGATAGCGTGTCTTGTAAGACTACAGTGTGTCTTGTAAACTGCAGTGTGTCTTGTAAGACTCTAGTGTGTCTTGTAAGACTGTAGTGTGTCTTGTAGGACTACAATGTTTCTTGTAAGACTGTAGCGTGTCTTGTAAGACTGTAGTGTGTCTTGTAAGACTGCAGTGTGCCTTGTAAGACTGCAGTGTGTCTTGTAAGACTAGAAAGTTTTTGTAAGACTGTAGTTTCTTGAAA